>QEPC01010552.1:2004624-2036508 GCA_003113815.1 Sphenodon punctatus | reverse complement strand
GCGTGTCAAAGATGAAGCCCAAGCTATGGGCTTGGAGAACAGGATGAATGGTGATTCCATCAATGCAGATGAGAAGGTTAGAGGGAGAGGAAGGGGAGGAGGAAAAATGAGGAGATCGGTCTTGGCCATGTTGAGCTTGAGTTGGCGTCGGGACATCCAGGCAGAGATATCAGAGAGGCAGTTGACAAGGCATGAATGGACAGAAGAGGAGAGAGAGGGGGTAGAAAGATAGAGTTGGGTGTTATCAGCATAGAGATGATATTGGAATCCATGGGAAGCAAGAATTTTGTCAAGTTACAGGGTTTAAATAGAGAAGAGGAGAGGGCCAAGGACAGAGCCCTGAGGGACCCCAACTGAAAGGGGGAGGGAGGAGGAGGTCGACCCAGGGAGCGAGACTTTAAAGGAGTGGTCAGAAAGGCAGGAGGAGAACCAGTCAAGGACAGAGCCGTGGAAGCCCAAAGATTAAAACAAGTCCAATAGGAGTGAGTGCTCGACAGTGTCAAAGGCAGCAGAGAGATCAAGGAGGACAAGAATGGAGTCATGGCACTTAGATTTAGCGACAAGTAGATCATTGGTGATTTTGGCCAGGGCAGTTTCAGTAAAATGGAGGGGGTGGAAGCCGGATTGGAGAGGGTCCAGAGAGGAGTTGGCAGAGAGGAAGTCCAGGCAGCGGGAGTAGACGACACGTTCCTGGAGCTTTGAGGCAAAGGGAAGGAGGGAGACTGGCTGGTAACTAGAGGGGTCAGATGGGTCCAGGGTGGGCTTTTTGAGGATGGGAGAGACAGTGGCATGCTTAAAGGCAGAGGGGAAGGACACTGTGGAACGGGAGAGATTGATGACGTGTAGAAGTGGGGGGGCCGACAGTGGGAGCAATAGAGGTCAGGAGGCGGGAGGGGATCAGGTCGAGGGGGCAGGTGGAGGGGTTGGATGAAGAGAGCAGAGTGGAGATTTCCTCGAGAAAGGCTGAGGGAAGAATGTGAGGAGAGAGGGCGGAGGGGGAGGGGGTGGCACGGGAGCGGGAGGAGGAGGTGGGTGGGAGGCAGTGTTCTGACGGATCTTGTCAATCTTTGAGGTGAAGAATGACGCAAGATCCTGAGCAGCAAGGGAAGAGGGCGGAGGAGAACAGGGGGGTTTAAGGATGTATGTATGTTTGTTGTATATCTAATCGATGTCCATACTGATGTTCTTTTAAAATTCACTCTTTCCATTGGATAAAATGGGAAATTCAAAACATCATAACTTAGAAACTACACAATGCATTTTCAAAATCTAAACTCAGAAATGGCCTAGAATTCACACTTTAATTTTCTGACACCTCTATACTTCAACATGAATAACTTAAAACAAACTTTCCTGCATCAACAGAAAATGTCGCAAAAGGTAGAAAAAACTTTCTGCCTCCCGTTCTCTAACTCAGCTGTTTTTCAAATGATCTGTCTGAAATTTCTATCTCCATCAAAGTGATCATCCCTACAAATTTTACAGTGATAGGATAAATCATCTCAATTTTATAACAAGTAGAATCATTGTGATTTTAACAGAGAATGCAAGCCAAGTTAACTATAAAGCCACGCCTGTGGTTCTATAATTTTTGCTTTGTTGGGTAATCTATTGCCACCTGCTCTAATTCATCTATGATGGCATTTCTTGTCTTGGAATAAATTCACAGGTTTCAATAGTACCCAAGAGTTAACAAGAAGCCAGGAGCAACTGTGGTGCCTCAGCGTTTCTCACTGACTCATATATTTCCAGCAGGCAAATGAGAGCAGCCCCAAGCAAATCACTGCAATCATAAAAACATATGGCACAGAGATCAGGAAACCACGCTGCCTGTTTACATGGGAAAGCCGATCTGATTTCCATTGGCATAATGAGAATTCATTCTCCTGCTGTTCTGATAATGCAGCCATTAGCCAACAAGATAAATACGTTGGCACTTGGGGATAAATTCTATTATTTTACATTGTCACTGGGCTTATATCAACCAGAAATATTACTTGTCATTTGCCTGTGTGGCAGAGGGACCACTATAGCTCATTGTAGCCTGCACTGAGCTACTCTGGAATAGAGATGCATTAGAAGGGGCCTCTCCCACTCCCTCTTGAATTTAATTCTGCAGGTAACCCTGCCCACCACACAGTCATGTCTGACACTTTCACTACGTAAAGTAGATGGGAAAATCCTAGGGTGACAAATTTAAGAAGGCAATAAAATTAGCTCCTCTTAAATTCACCACCCAAGGGGCTGCCTGGAGTGTATGTTCCTGCCTCTCTTTCCCCAGGACAAATAGCTGCTTATTGCTACACCAGGCCCCCGGGCAATACCTATGAAGTTAGAGAAGAGAGATAGGGGCAGAGACGTACAGAGCACGGGGATGACTTTTCAAAGGGTGTAGCTGACGGCATTCACAGAAGGAGGAATTGAACGACAGTTTCCCAAGCCCCATTCTGGATACCTGTTCACTGGACTGCATTGCCTCCTAAATTGTGGCCTTGTACAAAAAAAGCAAAAGAATATCCCCGGTAATTAGGGGGTTTGCAATTCATTTTTGTTTTGATTAATTATGAAAATGAACGATGGCCCATTCATTTTAGTAATTAATAAACAAAAACGACAAGTCATAGTAACGAAAACGGATGAAAATGAAGGAAAAAAGCATCCATTTTCATTACCAAAATAAAAAATAAAAATGAAAAAAACCTGGTATGTGCAAAATGTCCACCAGGGCCATTCTGCACATGCGTACCCTTTCCCAGGTTGGCAGAGAAAACTAGGAACCCTGCTAATCCGGTACCAATTGCCTCTTTCCAAGCGTTGTGACCCCTTTGTCCCACCCCTTCACAACAGGGTCACAATGCCCCCTCTCTGAGCATCGTGAGACTGCGGTGCTCAGAAAGGGAATGTGGCCATATTGGCAAGGTGCAATGGAACCCCTTCTCCTGCACCCAGATCCAACATGGCCTTCCCTCTGTCTGAAGGGCTTGGAAGGCACAGGGCCATGCAAGAGCCAGCAAGTGCTAATGCATCCCCTTGCATCTCCCTCCTCCACTCCTGGTGATGGGTTCAGTGGGGCCAATCCCAAGCCCCACACATGCTGCCATGCACACGCACACATGCAGGTGCTTCTGCACAGTTTGCACGCACGCTGTGCCACACACACACCCGCCCCCACGTGTGCTCCATGCACCAGTCCACGAGCCTTGGGATTGACCCCAATGTTCCCTCCAATCCTTTTGCTGTGTCACTCCACTTTCCACCTCATAGTATTTCCTCAGGCCCTCTTAAACATGCCCCTCCATTTTCCACCTCACAGCACTCCCTCATACCAACTTAGCCATGCCTCTCCATTCTCTGTCTCACAGCACTCCTTCAGACCCCCTTAGTGGTGTCCCTCCATTTTCCACCTCACATCACCCCTATGACCCCTTTAGCTGTGCCCCTCCATTCTCTGCTTCTCAACACTCCCTCAGACGTGCCCCTCCATTCTCTGCTTCTCAACACTCCCTCAGACGTGCCCCTCCATTCTCCTTTTCTCAATGCTCCCTCAGACGTGCCCCTCCATTCTCTGCTTCTCAATGCTCCCTCAGACCCCCTTAGCCGTGCCCCTCCATTCTTCTCTTCTCAGCACTCCCTCAGACATGCCTCCCTCTCCATTCTCCGCTTCTTAATGTTCCCTCAGACCCCCTTAGTCATGCCCCTCCATTTTCTGCTTCTCAGCACACCCTCAGATGCCCATATCTATGCCCCTCCATTTTCCACCTCACAGCATTCCTTCAGACCCCTTAGCTGGACCCTTTCATTTTCAGTGCTCACGTATTGTTTGTGGCCTTTCATCCACTAGCAGCATCTGCCTCGGGACCCATCCTTGACAGGCCGTAGAAGGTAGAAAGCAAAATGAAAGAAAGAGAAGAAAGTAGGAGGCAGGAATAAAGAAAGAGAAATCAATCAATTAAATGATGTAAAAAGCCAGCAATGGAAATGCAGTGAAGGGGAAGTCAAAGTGAAGATAAGGAGAGGAGTGTGGCCTTATGGTCATGGCACTGGGCTGTATAAATCCCTGTCCAGATCGCAGGCTTCCTGGAGGACTTTAGGCAAGTCATTTAACTTCTGTGGTTCAGCTCCTCATCTGTTAAATAGAGAAAGTAGCCCCCCTTTGTTTATCCTGTAGGGTTTGGGCAGGGACAGAGTTTATCTCTTACTCTGTGTATGCACTCTGCATCTCAGCCCTCCTTTCATTTGAAACCTCTAGACAGAGCCGTTTTAAGGATTTGGGGGTCATGGGCACAGTGTTTATTTTTATTTATTTATTTATTTTATACATTTATTAGTCCCCCCCTCCCCCCCCCATGCCAATGGCATCCCAGGGCAACGTACAATTCGATTAAAAAAAACATTAAATAAATAAAACATTTTTTTTTTAAAATCCAACAATTTAAAACCAAAACAGGGTCGGGAAAACAAATCAAAATAAAAGGTAAGGGAAGAGCTTAAACCCTAACCCACCCTTCCCTCCCCTCCTTCCCAAAGACCTGGGCAAACAGCCAGGTTTTACAAGCCCGCCGGAATGTCAAAAGGCTTGCGGCCAGGCGAGCCCCAAGCCTTTTGGCATTCCCTGTTGATTGGGGAACAAAAGGAAACAAATAGAAATTTTTAGATGTTTTTGTGTCCAAACTTTTATCCTAAATTGAAACATTGCTGATTTCACTGCGCAAGCTACATACTAGAGCAACATTCATGTTTATATTTTAATTCTCCTGCATGATATGGAACTTACCCCATTCTACTCCCACTCACAGTCCCCAGCTGTATTTTATCTCACCATGCCTGAACTGCCCCAAGCAGTGCAATTTTCTGGTAGTCTACACAAACCCACCCCAATCCCCCATTGCTCAGAGCTGGCCCTCACCCTGGGCAGGATCAAAGCATAATAGTGCAGTGTGCCCTGACGTTTGAAAATACCCTCTGTCAAAATGGTGGTACTTGAACTCACCCGGTAATATCAGGTACTCATTGATACCTGATTAGTGCCTGACAGGCTGCCTGGTGTACCAATTTACCATTTTTCATCCTCATTTTCTGACGCTCTGTATAGGGCTGAAAAAGGAATTGTTCGTGTTCTCATGAGAACTCAGAAGATTCTCGCAGTCCCCAGTGAGATCTTGCCGAGATTTTCAAGATTCTTGTGAGATTCTCAAAAATCTTGGATGCGATCTGTGCATGAGCAAATGGACGCTGTGGCCATTCGGCGCATGCACAGCCCATCGGTGGCCATTCGGCGCATGCACAGCCCATCGGTGGCCATTCGGCGCATGCACAGCCCATCGGTGGCCATTCGGCGCATGCACAGCCCATCGGTGGTCATTCCGCGCATGCCCATAGCATTTTTTAGGGTTCTTTTGAAGAATCTCGCAAGATTCTCAAAACCCTAAAAATGCGTTGTGCATGCACAAAATGGTGGCTGGGGGCCACACATGTGCCAAATGGTCACAGTTGCCATTTTGCACCACAGAACTGGTTTTCTGCTGTGTGAGTTTCGCACAAGAAGAGGTCAAAAAATCAGCTGATTTCCAGCCCATTCTCATTCTCGTAAATCTTAGCAAGAACCCGGTTCTCAATGAGATTTGCGAGAATAGGGAGGGCAAGTTCCATCCCTAGTCTAGTCTTGTTTTTCAAAGTTCCCATCCTGATTTTCTGTAAAACAGTAATGGTAACTTGGTATTTTCAGATCATCAGGTACCCAACTCAGTACTCAAATAACAATTGGGCATCTGGTAGGCTACACAAAGGGGTAACAAATGTGCTACCCATTTCAACTCTAGTCAGAAGCAAGTGGATTTTCAGAGCCGTGATCATGCATGAAGCCTGGATGTTGCCCCCCTTTCAACAGGGGCCCTAGAGAGAACAAGCCTCTGATGTCCATGTAGCACCTTTACGGGCCCCTTGGAATGATATTATCCCCTTGCTGATAAGTAACTTACTCAGAGCAAATCTGGGTCAGCACTAGAGAGGTAGCATTATCTACCACATGGCTTTTATTTATTAGCTCTTGGGGTGTTTTCATAATCCAGGTGCACATCTCTTGCAATAACTCACGGCTCTCCAACTTTGCTCTTTTAGGACATTGGGGCTGATCCCATGGATCCTGCATGCACCCCCGCCAGTGCGTGCATGCATGTGGTTTCCACACAGCAGTGTGCCTGCAATGGAGATGTGTAAGGTTCCCGCATGGACATGTACACACAGAATCCGTGGGGCCTGGGATCAGCCCAATGGTCAATATCCCCCAAGGAAAGTTGGTTACCATTAACCATTTTTTGTGTGTGTCCAAAAAGACCCCTGGGGTAAAAACATACCCAAATTCATTTTACTATAGGGTAGATTTATCCGGGCCTGGGGTAGAAATCTACCCCATCACATTTCATGTTATGGTATTTTCAGACCTGATGGCTTTTCTGCCGCCACACTTAAAACCTGCCCAGGGTGAGAGCTCTCATGCCAGGCAGGAGTCTGCCCCGCCACCAAACAAATGTCCGACGGCTGGGGAAATGACAGGAAGAGGGCAGGGGAGGGCGCCTCCCCCGTGCTGCTCAGTGCAGCCCTGCCTCCTCCCTGATGGGTGGGTGCAGTGGCCTATGAGGCCACCACCTGGAACTGCTCCGGCCACCAGCCAGGGTTAAGTAGAGTGGGCCATCAGACGTGATGGTCCGCTCTACCACGGTCTGGGGTAGGCTTCACTGGACCATGGCAGGGCTAAACCCTGGATGTATGCTGTCAGGGAGCCCAGTGCACATCCCGGGTTAGCCCTGTCACGTTCCGGAGTGTACTCTACTCCCGTCCATGGTTAACATCTGGCAGGTGGGAGCAGACGTGACACCAATGCTGGTGGCCATGTTGGGGTAAGTGTAGCCACCGGCAGTGGTGTCACGTCTAAAACTACCCTGAGTTTACACATTCAAGAAATTGAAGTACCAAAGGTCTGAGGTAAAAATCTACCCCATGTGCCATGCAATGTTGTATTTTTCAAGGGGTAAGTTGAGGGTTTATCCTACATTTGGACTGTTGTCTCCAATGACAGGGCATGGAATCAATGTACAGAACTTTCCGTTTTTAGGTTGACGAGATGTTGCAAATGGACCAAATCAAAATTAAGTGTAACACTGCAAAATGTGATTTGCTCCAGGCCAGTCATGTTGACCCCCATCTCTGATAGCGGTGACGGGCATACTTGAACCCCTTAGTCATCTCTGTTGCATTTAGCACACCGGTCAACCCTGCCAGAAAGTAGGCAATTAGCCTCAGTTTCTGCACTTGTTTTACCAGCAGATGTTCCTGCATTTCTGTCATTCCCCTGTGTTGATACAGTGGCATCTAGGTTTCAGTTCAGAGGTTGTTAGGTTTACAGATGTCGAAAAAACTGAGGCTCCTGCTTCCAAGACCAATTTTAAAATATGTAATGTGTGTTTGCTTTGTAGATTGCAGCCTGCCTGAGGGCACTGTCTCGGTGGTTCACTGATCCACTCTACCTGAAAACTTTCAGCAGGGGTTGTTTACCAAAATCTGTTCAAGCAACTCAGCTCAGACTGGGAAATTATTGAACCCTTTCAGTGCTCATGCTGCGGCCTCCTGGCATTCTTGTCCAGTTAGACTAGCATTCCATGACTTCACCCAGCCCTGGTGAGTGGGGTTGCAGAAGCCAGGTGAGAATGGAGACTATGCCCTCTCTTTTTTTAGGGCCAACCCATGCCACCTACCTTCTGAGGGCTGGGTATCTAGGGCTCCGTTTCACTGCTGATTGCCCTCTCCCACTCTTTCAGATAACTACAAACCCCAGTATGAAGTCTCCTATTCCCTGCTAAACATGTGATCAGTGGGAAGTAGGTGCACCCTCCTTCCTACAGCACAAGCCCCAGGCCAGAAATTGCTCCTGAGGGCAGAACTCAAACCAATGGGCTCAAATTACAAGAAAGCAGATTTTGACTAAACCTTAGGAAGAACTTCCTAACGGTGAGAGCTGTTTGACAGCGGAACAGACTTGCCTAGGGCAGTGGTGGGCTCTCCTTCACTGGAGATTTTCAAACAGAGGTTGGGACGGCCATCTGTTGGGGATGCTGTAGCTGTGAATTTCCTGCACTGAGCAGGGGGTTGGACTAGCCTTCCAACTCTAACACCGCTTTTAGACGAGGGTGCCACACGTTAAGAGAGAAGTCGTGCCGCGCTGCCGGAAGTGACGTCCTCCCCGTTGCTGGCAATGGTGGTGGCTGGAGATGCGGCGCTTTGCAGAGGCGTGAAAATTGAGGTCTCCAGAATGCTCCTCTGCAAAGCGCCGCGTCTCCAGCCGCCACCGTTGCCGGCAACGGGGAGGATGTCACTTCCGGTAGTACGGCGTGGCTTCTCTCTTAACATGCCGCTCTGGAGGCACCTTCGGTGTCCTCATCTAAAAGCGGTGTAAGATTCTATGATTCTATGGCCACTTTTAAATGAGGCGCTTAGAAGCACCTCCTGAGCCCCGCATTCAAGAAGAAAGCCACGCCGGGAGTGTTTACATCCTGAATTTCCACATGTCCTCCATAGGCTGAGGCTCTGCCTTTCTGAGGCCCTGTGGGTCTGTAAATTTACATCAGTGCTTCTCACACGCATGTTGCCATTTCAAGTTTATTCATAAACTCTATGCATTGAGAGCCCCCAAAAAATATTGGGCCCCATGTGATCACACATCTGCACATGTCTGGATCTGGTCCTGAAGGTTGCAAATTACCTCAGACTGGACCTTCTTTTTTTTTTAACCAAAGAAACATGTTCACAGTAGAAAGAGGTCAAAAGGAAGGAGGAGAGACTCAGACACCCCACCCCCCCCCACCCCCCGAGCAGGGGCATAGCTGGGTTGGAGTGGTCTCAGGGACAAGAAATGGACTTGGCCCCCCCTACTCCCTCATCCTCTCCCCTCTCCTCCGATCTTTCCTTCCCACCGGCATCATTAATGCAGAAAACTGTCTCCCCACTATGTACCTGGTGCTGTACAATCACTCTTTATAGACAGGTCCATCCCTGACGAATACCCCTCTCTCCTTTTCAGGGACCAAGAGTGGAATGCAGCTTTCAGAAAACAGGAGAACCCCACAGCATAGACAATTCACAGCTCTGGAGTCCCACAGCATCAACCCACCTCCAGCTCCAGACTTGAGCCCCACTACACAAACACCTCCTAGTTCCTCAGAGCCTATGAAACAGCCCCCACAACTCCTTTGGATGCCCTGAATCACAGACACCCTTAGTAGCACCATAAAAAAATAAAAAAATAAAAAGCCAGGACATTTCTTAGCTAACTCCACAGAGCCCCATGCAACAGATGCCCTCCATTTCCAGGGGCTGGCTCCATAAAACTGCTCCAGAGACACAAAGAGAATTTTGGACACAGCCTCACCCTTTTCCTCTTTAAACATAAGTACCAGTAAATACAACACAACTTTGCAGTAAATCTTCGACCTCTTAATAATTTGATACTGCTATAGAATAAAAAACTACAAAACATGGGCCATATTTGACCTCTTCTTTTAAACTAAAAGCTGCTTTAAAAATGGTGTTTGCTTTTCCCCCTAAAGTCTTACAACAATTCAGTTACTAAAAGAAAAAGAAATACACGGTTCCTCTCCCCCAATTAAACACATAATGCATAAAGACACTGAGGTCCTTGGCTAAATCAAGTCAGGATGCTCATTTTAAAAACCTAGTTCAGTTCAAGTAAAAAATAAAAATTCACATATCTATAAACTACTGTTTTTTTAAAAGATTCAATGCTTGAACCATTTGTTCATATTTATAAAGTTAACAGTTACTACTATCTATCAATTAAATTGTTATGGGTATATATATCTCGTCTAGGACATAAATTAAGTGGGTGTTAACACCGAATACTCATCAGCGAGCTGAAAGCAACTTGAAACTGAACTGGTAAAAGTGTCTCTCTTAAATTGCAATGTTACAAAGGGGGGGGCGGGGGCAGAAACCTTCACACATGCGCTAGAATGCTACATGTGAACTAAAGCAAAGATATGCCATCGACAGTTTGTCCTACCTAGGCTGCTTTTAGACGAGCAGGTTGCAGTCGCGCAACCCGCTCGTGTGATTTTTCAAAATCCCGCGAGGTGGGATTAGACGTGATGAGGGACGCGATCATGCGCATTCAAGGTGGTCACACATTGTTTACCAATCACAAATTAAATACCTCAATGTGTGAGGTAAAAATCCCCAAACCAAGCATAACATATTTATGCTCCTGCTCTCTCTTTCACTCCTCCACACAGTATCTCTGTGAAACATAATTATTCCACTCAATTCCAAAGCCCTCAGAACTCCCTTGCTCATTCAAAAATAAACACACCGGACTGATTGCTTTTTCATTTATCCATTTGGTATCATAAGCATCCACCATTTGTTGAGTTATTTTATCACTTGTGGGGGGGCGGTGTTTTTGAATAGGATTGAATCATTTTGTTACAGATCCAATATTACAGGGGATGGGGAGAAGATTTTATAGTTGGTAAACAAGCCGAAAACAAAAGTCATTGTGACTCAGCAGAAGAGATGTCACAAGTCAACAATGAGTCAGCAGTATGATGAGAGCCAGGAGTCAGGGACACATGAAGACATTCCAGAAATCCAATGAATGCTGATGCTAGGCATGCGGAGCACTGCTCAGCCGGGTTCTTTGCGAGGTGCCTGGCTCTTTTAACCCTTTGCTGTATTGGGCCTGAACAATAATGACCATTTTGTCTGTGAGTCCTCTTAGGAATAGGATCCAGGTCAAACAGGCACAGTAGACTCGTTTCATGTCTCCAATAGTGCCTTGATTGAATTTATTTATTTGTAGAGCGGTCATAGACCATGGCATTAAATAAAACATATAACAAGCCTTAAAAGGCCCACACAAGACATACATTCTGAAGTATAAATAAAACATACCCATACTGGTCACAACTAAATTCAATATATAACGCACCTAGAACCCCACTATCCGAAGCTAGCTTACTCTTGTCTTTATTACCAAAAGGAAAGAATACAAACTTCAATCCTATCACACTCTAAATCCTATTAATCATTGTTCACAGTTCACAAAGCACTGGTTCTGAAGTGTTCACTGGAATTTTAAAAGGATTGCTCCAAAGCAAGTGACTTGTGGATCATGGCCATTACATACAGAATGTAGAGTTACTAGAGTCCAGTTGTTTTATTTACTGTTTTCAGGGGAGCCTCTCTTCCTAGACTCCCAGCCTCCTCTGGGCTCCTAGATGAGCCTTCTGATGGCTTCCAGGCTTCGGGTCCCCTGTTCTATTGTTTCTCTACTTTTGATCAAGGAGGGCTATTGAGGGCTGGGTGTGAATACCAGGAAATGGATCACTCCATTATGACCTGTTGTGAACTTCCCCCAAGCAAATGAAGCTGCTACTGTTGAACACAGGATGCTGGGCTGGATGGACCATTGATCAGACCCAGTATGGCAGGTCTTATGCTCTTATGTTCTTACTCTCCTCCACAGTCCAGCTCTAGGGTCCCCTGCACCTCCCTGATGGTCCTTCATCCATGGTAACCAATTGCAAGAGAAATTCTCCACATTATTACATTTTATTTATTTATTTATTCTGATTTTTATCCTGCCCTTCCCTGAAGGCTCCGGGGCAGCTAACATCCTTATAAAAACGCTTAAAAAAGAAAACACAAAATCTATAACAATATAAAATACTTATAACACACCCACTCCCCCCCCCCAAAAAAAAACCCCCTAACCTTACCTGTTAAATGCCTGGCCAAATAGCTAGGTCTTACACTTCCTCCAAAAGATGGTCAGACTAGGGCTTTGCCAAACCTTCAAGGGAAGGGAGTTCCAAAGCTGTAGAACAGCCACCAAGAATGCCTCTTTGTTGGTGCGGGTCAAATAGACCTGTGCCAGTAATGGAACTTGCAAGAGGGTGCTCTCAGCTGATGTTAGAGGCCATGGAGGCCTGGAGGGACAGAAAGAGGAAGGCGGTCCTTTGAGTATGTAGGGCCCAGACTGTTTGTCTCACGCTTAACATCACCACTCACAGCTGACCTATCTGTTACCCTTTGGGAATTTCACTTTCAGGGGTAAGATTGACAAGAAGGAACCTTCACAAAACAGATTCTTGGGTGGCGTCTTCGAATACCACCCTGAGGGATTGCTCTGTGTAGCTTGAAAGCATGTAGACTCTCACAAATAGAAGTTGGAGCAATACTTATTTGTTTCCTGTCTCTCTCATATTTGGGATGAGAGCTCGATTTGCTATCCATAGACATTCTTTGCAATTTTGGATAGCCCTACAAATGTACAAATATCCATAACCAAAATGGATAATATAGCCATTTACTTGGTTCTGTCACTTTGAATGTACGGTTTATTTTGATATTTTGGTTAATCTAGTTCAGTCATTTTGGAATGTTGGTGCTTTGTTTCTGCTGTTGCGCACGTATGAAGTAACTGAGATATTTAAAGTCACTGAAATAACCGATCTGAAATATCCACAGGGAATATCCGGCAAAGCAGGACCAAATATCTGCTTTGTCAGCTATGAATCGAAGTGGACGCTTTGCCATTTATTGCATTTGCAAAGTATATTCGTCTCATCTCTCTTTGGTATTAGTCCTGAAAAGTCAATTCACCACGAATGCTGTTTCTTTCAGAAACAGGCCATTTGCCCACTTTTGAGCAATGAAGATGCTCACCATTTTTTCCCGCTACTTTTGTCAGTCCCTATGCAGGAATTGCCATTGTTCATTACTTCCATAAAATTGACAAATATGGCGTAAAACGATGAATGTAAAATGTCACAAGTGATGTAAAATTGACACAAGTGACATAAACAGATGAACGTTAAATGATGAAAGTTACATAAAATTGACAGAGAGGGAAGCAAAGTGGTTCAAATGATCTCTTTTATTGGGCCAACTGCTGTTGGTGGAAGTAAGCACGCTCTCGGGCCACACAGGACCCTTCCGCAGGCATTTAGCCTAGTCAGTCAAAAATATTAAAAAGTCAAAAGTCAATCATGGAAGTTGTGGGAATTGACAAAAAATAGCAGGCACCGATCTTTGCATTAACAGTAGTGTAGAATAATTTGGTAGCGTGGTAGCCAAGATCTATGGTCATTTTCTCTCTGGCAAGCTGGTAGAGTGGACTCAGCGGGAGAAGGTCATTTGCCCGGAACAAGCTGGATTCCAGGAGGGTAGATCTACCACCGAGTTATGTTTTGTTTTATACCATTTTATCTCAAAGTACGCTGGCCATAATAAGGCCTTGTACGCTGGCTTTCTAGATCTTAGGGCAGCTTTTGACTCGGTGGATAGAGCTACCCTCTGGAGGAAGCTTCAGGAAACATCTATAGATCGTAGACTCCTTATGCTGATCATCTCATTACACTCAAATTCTCTGCTTAGAGTCAAAATGGATCGGCAGCGGCATCTGACAGCGCTTATTGAGGCTCGAGTTGGAGTGCGCCAAGGATGTGTCCTACCTCTGACTCTAACATTTTTATTAACGACATCATACCAGTTATGGCTGAGAGTAGATTCCGCCCCCCCCAGGTTAGCGTCAAAGGTGATAGGGGTGCTCTTATATACACAGACGATGTGGCATTACTCTCACAAACCCGTATTGGGCTAATATGGCAGATGAACACCTACAATGCATTCTGCACTAGCAACAAAATGGCTATCAATTTTGACAAGTCAAAAGTAATGGTCGTCTCCTCTCGGAGACTGCAGTATAGATGGACTGTGGAGGGGCAGACGGTACAGCAAGTAGACTCCTTTAAATATCTTGGATTAACCTTCCATAAATCTGGTACTTGGAGGGAGCACATCTGTCGGACAGAAGCTATGGCAAAGGCCGCCTCATTGGAGATAGGGAAAGTTTTTGTTAAGCTGGGAAGACAGGCGGTAAAATCTACAGTAGGCGCGTTTAATAGCGAAGTTAGGGCACGATGCCTATACGGGGCAGAAATCTGGGCACCTTTTTGTGCTCAGATAATAAATGTTAGGGGCGGGAAACCGGTAAAATCCGGTATCCGATAATGCCGGTACCGGGCGTACCGGCATTATCGGATTCGACCCGGTAATCCGGTCCGGGTACCGGATTCCGGGGTACCGGATTTTTTTTACATTGCAGCCATTTAAAAATGGCTGCAATGTAAAAAACTTAAAGCCCCAGCAAAAAAGTTTAAAAAAAAAAACCCTCCCCGAGTCCAGGCTGCGCGGGTGGAAGGGGGGACACCCCCCACCCACCCTGCCCAGCCTGGATTTTTGTTTAAAAAAAGACCCAGAGGCGAGCCCACCCCCCAGCACCAGCGGCCGCGGCGTCCCCGCAGCCGCCGGTAAGTATGACCCGATCCCTGGGGGGGGTGTTTAACACCCCCCCAACCCCCCAGGGATCACCCCTACTAAAGTTCAGTGCGCTTGCTTACCTTGCGGAGCTCCGGCGGCGGCGGCGGGCGGTCCGGCGGCCTCAGCGCCGGCTGTGGCTGCCGGCGTCAGAGACGCTCTAGGCCTTCCGGGGAACTTCCGGGTTTCCCCGGAAGGCCTAGAGCGTCTCTGACGCCGGCAGCCACAGCCGGCGCTGAGGCCGCCGGACCGCCCGCCGCCGCCGCCGGAGCTCCGCAAGCAAGGTAAGCGCACTGAACTTTAGTAGGGGTGATCCCTGGGGGGTTGGGGGGGTGTTAAACACCCCCCCCAGGGATCGGGTCATACTTACCGGCGGCTGCGGGGACGCCGCGGCCGCTGGTGCTGGGGGGTGGGCTCGCCTCTGAGTCTTTTTTTAAACAAAAATCCAGGCTGGGCAGGGTGGGTGGGGGGTGTCCCCCCTTCCACCCGCGCAGCCTGGGAGGGGGAGGGAATTAATTTATTTCATTGATTTCAATGGGGACACAGCGCCCCATTGAAATCAATGAAATAAATCCGGTACCGGTATACCGGATTTAATCCGGGAATCCGGTTTTCAGAGAACCGGTAACCGGTAAATCCGGTAGCCGGTAATGGGCCCGGGGTCTGACCTCTAATAAATGTCATTCAAGCCAGGTTTCTACAATCTCTCCTGGCAAGCCCCAGAAGCACCCCTTTTCCTGCCCTGAGGCTAGAATTCGGACAAATTAGTTGGTACCAGTACGCTGTTATTAGGGCCCTGAAATTTTGGTGCAAAATTCGATTCGACCACAGCTCCCCACTATTATGTGCTATTAGGGAGGATCCCTATATGAATCCCTGGCAAGTTTGGGTTGGGGAAAGTTTGGCAAAAATGGGTTTATCTCTGAAATATCTTGAGGGTAAACCCCAGGCCTTGCTTTGGAAGGAAGTATTGACAAGGGTCACAGATGTGGCAAGACAGGACGAGCTGGCTAAGATTAATAAGTCGCCCCACATGCGTTTATATCTCACATGGACTCCAGATAACGCCTCTATGGCTTATTATTTGGATGCCCAGGTGGCAATTAGAGACAAACAGCTTATTTTTATGGCTTGTGTGAATGCTCTCCCCACGCAGGTATATGAGGGCAGGCTGGAGGGAATTCCCTTTTTGGACAGACTCTGCCCTTATGATATGCAAGCCGTGGAGACGGTAGCCCATGTCATGTTATCAGGCCACTTGTATTATAATCTGAGGGAAAAATTTCTGGCCCCGATTCTTAATGAATGTTCAGGATGGGCTGAGGGGGATCTTCTCAGGCATTTACTTAATAACCCCAAAGTCCAGGTAATTAAGGAGGTGGGTGGTTTCCTGAAGCAAGCCATGTGGAGGAGGAAGAACTTTGTGGACTTTAAGCCCATCAGTGACCCTATGGGGTAGTGGTCCCCCCTGTACTTAACTGGGTGCTGTTTAGGTCCGTTGACGGGGCAGAGGAAGTTTATTCAGTTGTTAATTGTTCTGTCCAGGATATACTTGATGTGTGTATGTCTATTTTTGTGGCTTTGCCAGCAATAACGTTTGTTACGTCTAATAAAATTTATTTTTATTATAATTTGAGAATGCAGTTATACAGATGAACACTCACAAACACTCCTGAAATGTCGTTAATTCCCAACGGTTTGAGAACAGCCATTCTCATTTCAGCAGTTTGAGGCCAACATGGCGAACGCATGAAATCAACAATCTAGTCCCTGAAATCAACAACTGGTAATGGAAGAGCAATTTGGAATTCACACTGTGCGTGACACAAGACATCCAATCAGGAAAGTGAAAAATCTCACACCATTTTGGTAACTAGCCTAGGTGGCAAAGATTCTCAAGTATTTGCAATAAGCTGTTTGTGAATGATCCATGGGTTCAAGATTATGTAATTCATACATCGTTTCAAAGAAACCCTTTTGGCAAATGTTGTCATGTATTTGCAGACCATCTGCAAATAGAAGAGGCTAAAATCCTTAAATTCCAATGAGTTATTTGCTTGGCTTGCATCCTAACAAGACCTCATTCCTGGAAGCCTGGGTGACAGTGTATTGCTGATACAAATGTATGCATTCAGTCAATCTCTATCGAAACCAGACACGTTTATTACAGGGAGTCAGAGCTTAATACTTCCTTTTCACAGAATGAAACCACGAAATATGTGCAGGCTGGGTCAGCGGGTGTGTGCGAATGACCAGGAAAGAGAGAGTTATTGAGGATCCCAGACAACATGCCTTCTCTGTATTTACTTGTACAGCAATAATAAGCAGAGGCTATATGCAACATCGTTTACTGCTCTTCTCTGGAAAAGTGGCATATAGTGGATTCACTGTGTAAAGGCAAAATGTACGGGACCCCAATTTATAGCTTTTCATAAACTGAACAGAAAAACTAGGCTGATTTGTGTAAACGTATTGGGGGAGAAAAACAGCTGGCATTAAAAAAATTACTGTCACTGATATGGTTCAGGATCAGAACATTGAACCTGTCTGAGCAGATCTGGCAGGTATGGGGAAGCTGGTTTTAAGTTGAAATGAGCACTCCCCAAACCCATTGGGCCCAATCCATGCCTTTCCTCATGCACTGTGGAGAAGATGTATGCATTCAAGTGTTGCACATGTGATACGAAAGCCTTGCACGCCTTGTGCACACCTTGTGCACTTCATTAGGTCATGGCTGAGCGGGGGGTGCACCAAGGCTGTAGATGACTGGGGGGAGGGGCTGTCCCAGTAGGCCATGGTGGCTACATTCATGTTTGCTGTGGTGCGCACATCCTGAACTTTGTGGTCCAGGGTGCCTTGAGTGGAATCAAGGGCTTGGAGGCACTCCTTGAAACTGCCCGGAAGATCGGCGGATACTTCCATCCATCCGTTTCAGCCAGTCAGGTGCTGTGAGAGAAACAGGAGTTGGGCTCCCCACTTCACCGGCTGGTACAGGATGTGTCGACAAGGTGAAACTCCATCTTCTTGATGCTACAACATCTCCTGGAGCAGAAGGAGGTGCTGCATGCCCTTTGTCTGTCGTGGAGCATTGGAACAACACCACTGTCCAGGGAGGAATGGACAGTGGTGGAGCAGCTTACACAGGTTCTGGAGCCATTTCACCAGGCCGCTGGCAAGCTGAGTGCGGAACTTGCCACTCTGAGCCTGGTGGTCCCGCTCTTTAAGATCCTGCTTCGACGTCTGCAAGGCGTGCTCTCTCGCACTGACTTGCATTGGTCTGTGAGGGCACTGGTGAAGAAATTGGTTGATGAGCTGAATAGGCATTTCAACACCTTGAAAGCGAGGCATCCATATTTCCTAGCTGCACTACTCAACCCATGGGTCAAGAAGAGCATGACCTCAGACATTGAATCCTTCTATGAGTTCAGGGGCAGGCTCGTTGCTGAGGTGTGATGGAATTGTCCAGAGCAGGCACCCCGTGCTGCCAGAGGCAATTTCCATTTCAATAGGGTTTGCAAGTGAGGGCAGATCTACCTTGTGGCCATAGTGGAGGAGGAGGCAGAGGGTGGAGAGCACCAGGATATGGCTGACACATTTTGCAATATCTTGCCGAGCCCTCCTGCCCTGCTGCTACCAACCCCTTGGCCTACTGGGCCCAGAAAATGCAGGTGTGGCGCCCACTTGGAAAGGTAGCATTGCAGTACATCTCATGTCCTCCCACGAGTGTATCATCAGAACAGGTATTTAAGTGTGACCAGTGACATAGTCAGCCCCCATCGTTCCAAAATGGACCCAAAGACTGTGGAACACTTGTTTTTTCTTAAGACCAACCTTCCCCTCCATGGGTTCATGGAGGGCGATACCCTTGATATGGGGCCAGATGATGATTGATTGCCCAGCCCCTGGATATCATCTCCTGCTGTCTTCACTCCCCTGCACCTGTGTCCATCCTGACAAGATGCAGGCAATTCCATCTGCCTGCAACTCAGTCAGTAGTGGCAGTGACGGGTCAGCAGCAGCGGCCCTTGGTTTGTGCTTAAACTGCAGCTTGGAGCCAATTTTTCCCAGTCCAACCACTCCACCGGGCTAAAGTAGTACAGAGGTAACTACTTCCTTCCCTTTCAAATTCTTTTTTGCAGATTTATTATATAATTAATATTTATTCATCCTCCACTTTGGTATCGGCCGGCCAGAGAGGATTTGGATTCCCTCCTTCAACTCCTTTCACCAGGAAGGGCAAGGTGGTCTTTGTTTTTAGCAGCTCTTTTAGGAGCTCTTAAGAGCCAATTTTGATTTGGGAGGGGAGAATTCGACTGCCCCACTGGGGTTCCTCTGTTGGAACTCTGGCAGATTCCTCTGGGGTCCACACCATCGCGCACACACACACACACACCCTCCTTCATCCTCTCACACTCCTCCCTGATCCACCGTCCTGGGCCATGAGATGAGTTCCTCCTGGTGTGAGGGTGGAATCTCTTCTACGAGGCTGTGGCGGTGGAACCGGACAACCCCTAACCCCACCTCTCCCCCCCCCACCTTCACCTTCCTCCCTTATCCACCGTCCTGGGCCATGAGACGAGTTCCTCCTGGTGTGAGGGTGAATCTCTTCTACAAGGCTTGGGCAGTGGAGCTGGGCAACCCCTAACACCCCACCACCACTGCCCCGACCCTCCTTCACTCTCTCACACTCCTCTCTCATCTACCGTCCTCTTCACCAGGACTTCATGGAGTGCCCCAGCAGGGCTCATTCCCCCCTAGCCCCCCCCCCATACATAGTGTGCCATGCCAGTGACTGGAGTGCCCCAATAGGGCCCATTCCCCTCTAGTCCTCCCCCCCCCCCGGTACACAACATGTCGCACACACTTTCACCTCCCACTTTCATGCCAGGACAGGGAAAGAGGATTCCCTCCTCCTCATTCACCCCCTTCAGGCAGGAAAAGTAAGGGGGTGGTCTTTTCAGGAGCTCCATTAGAAGCTCTTTAAGGAGCTGCTCCTCCAGCCCATGCTGACTCCAGCCCACCTAGGCACACCGCCTTCTTCTCCCTCATGCTACACTGCCACCCACCACCCCAGAAGAGTTCCACCCGGAGTGAAGGTGGAACCTCTTCTTGGGGGCAGGGCCCCGCACAGCACACCCCCACACCCCTTCTCCCTCACAAGGAGAAAGTCTGCTTCTCCAACCCATGCTGGTTCCAGACAAAACTGGGCCTGCCCCCACCCCCAAGAAGAGGTACAGAGGGCATTGGGAAGGTGGAACGCTCCTCCAGCAACTGACCCCCCCAACCACTTCACCTCCAGATACAGTTCTGTACTAAGGCCTTAGTCGAGTCATGTGCCAGAGCCTGACTAAAGTCTGAAGACACATCGCATCTGGAGAGCACCTCCAGAACCCCAGCCCTTAGACCTTAACCAACTGGAATTGACCTCTCTACACACAGCAGCGCAGAATGCAACATTGCGACCCACCACTACACCTCTAGACTCAAAAGGATTTCAGACTTCTCTGGTGTTCTGTCTGCTTCCCACGGAAGTCCAGAAGTCCCATTACATCTTGAGGCCTCAGATCCCCAGCAGCCGTGGTACCTCATCTGCCTGCCACTGACCTCGTTAGAAGCAGAATGCACATTCCAGGATCCCAGCCGTGGAACACACTGAAGTCTTGAGGTACACCAAACCTCCTCTTTGGAGGGAGGTCAATGGGTGTTTTTACACACACATTTCTCCTGGATGTTTGCTGTAACATCCTGAACTTTCTGTGTGTCTAAATCACTCACACAGATCTTAAACATCCGGATCTTTGAACTTTTGTGTAGAACTTCTCCCAGAACGTTTGTGTGTAAAACGTTCTCCTGGTAAGCAGCTTTGCTCCAGGTAGCTGTGGTCACTTGATTTTCATGGCAGCCTGCACATCTACAGTTGTGGCTACTTTAAGCTACCTCAAGGCAGTGTTTGTGTGAAGAATGCATCCAGGAACTGCCTCAGGGCAGTGTGTGTGTGAAAAATGAATCCGGAACTTACTTGTGGACTTGTAAACCCAGAAGACTGAAAAATCTGGAACTTTAACGTGTGTGTAAAAATGCCCAAGGGGGCAGGATTAAAAATTCTCTGTCTCAAATTCAAACAGCACACTACATTTTTCTTTTCCCTTCCAATTTCTCCGAGATCTCATCAGATTCCACACCTCAACTCACTCTCCCTGTGGACAGTCTAGAAAGTGGAAAAGGCCTGGCAGAAGAGACGGCTGCAGACAACAACGGAGTCCCCTTTCCCCTGTTCCCCGCTGAAAACCCATCTTCCCTTTCCTCAACTCGTGCACCGAAGAAAACCCTTTCCCTCCTATTTCTCCTCTGTCCTGTCCTTTTTCTTCCCTTTCATCTCTTCTGATTTGGCTTGTCACAGGACTGGGAGCTAACTCAGTCCTCCCACTTCTCCAAGCCAGAAGGAAGGCTTGTGTCCCAAAGCCTACACCTTCAGAAGACTATAGGTGGCCAAAAAGGGCATGAAAATCGAGAATTTGAGGGTTCAGAATAAAGGTAGGCGATGGCAATGTGATCTATTTTTTTTCTGCTGGGTTAGAGAACCAATGGGGTCTGGTTGTGGGAGAGACAGTGCATGGTACCTCAGAAGTCTCTCTATTCCCCCCCCCCACACACACACACACACACAGTAGCAGGGCTTAACACAGCTGCAAGGAGTTCCCAGGGTTAACTAATGTCCCTCCCTCCAATGTTAACTCTGTCAACTACTTGCTGCACTGGGTTAGGCCCTGCCTCTGGGGGGATGGAGAACCTCTTACTGGGGTCCTATGTACTGCCTGTCCCCATGGTTGAGGTTATGGTCAAATGGGGGGAGATATGGTTTATTTGGGGGTCACACTAAATTTGGGATTGATGCTGTGTTTATTGTGTTGGCATTGGAACTGTTGGCATTACCAATATGTGGGTGATTTATGGGGATACCGGGACACTGAACATTACAATAAGATTTTGATTTGACAGGTTTTGGCATTATTGGCATATAGGGGGTCGTTTTAGGGGTCATAATGGATTTGGCATTGATTTTAAACACGGTCGGTAAGGTATGGTTGGAAATGTTGGCACTGGCAATATGTGGGTCATCTTGGGGATCCCAGGGAGTGGGACACACTAGGTTTTGAATCTAGTTTTTGGCATGTAATGTATGTTGTACTTGTTGGTCATTTGGGGGGTCACACCAAATTTTGGATTGACAACAATGTTGGCATTGGTAATGTGGGGGTATGGCTTCACGTGGGTCTCCCCTGGCAGTTGACAGAACAATTGCTTTTGTTTGGTTTTATCTTTTGCGTGCTGTGAAACTGTGTCAAATTTGACAAACAAATGTAAAGTGGCTGATGGTGGCTCGCCAGTGGCCACCGGCTGCTATGGCTAATACACTAGTCATCTGTCCCTTGCAAACTAAAATGACTGACTGACGTGCCACTGTGCTAGTGTCTCCCCCCCACCCGGAAGTTGCTGATTTGATTTGATGACTTTGCTTGAGTTTATTTATATTATGCTGTGGGGGAAAAAACCCTATTTTTTAAAGAAAAAAATGTAGTAGTGGGTGGCTGGGGCTACTGAAGTCTGATTAAGGAAAGAAGTGAACCAGTCATTCTCTGTTTTACAAGAGACATGTCTTTTATTGCAGGTATTTTCGGTTTTTTCTCCCATTAATTTCAATGGGAAAACTTCCCCATTGATATCAATGGGGAAAAAAATCCAATACCGGTAATTCCGATAATCCAAGAACCGGTATCTGATGAAACTGGTAACCGAATTTCCCCCCCAAGTCCCACCCCTATTTAATAAGTGTGTCTCCTATCTAGATTCCACATCCTTTACTGAAACAAGCAAACTGCCTGTATTTTGCTGTTACTGCCCATGAGCTCACAATTATTTAATGCTGAATCACTATGAAACAGATGAAATCTAATGAGTTACCCATCCGAATACCAAATGACAATTAGATCATCATGTCCGGCACAGTTGAAGTGAATATAAAATTCCTAATTATTGGCTAGCGGGGGCCAAGCACTGCCAAATAGTTTTCGGTCACTGTGCTTATACAGCAGCCAATTCTCATGTTAGTCATATCCTTCCAATGAGAAGCATTCCGATTCAGTGTCCACAATGAAATTAAACGAGGCAGCCGGACTCTAAAGGTCAAGCCCTTGCAGTCACTTCCCCCACCCAAATTATTACAAGTTAGAGAGTGAAAAACAGAACGAGAGATGTTCTGTGAGCAGAAGTGTAAAATGAGCACAGAATTATAGAGTTGGAAGGGATCTCGAGGGCCCTCAAGTCCAACCTGCTGCTTGGATAGAGGCAGGATGATTACAACTAGTACAATATCCCTGACAGATGACTGTCCAGCCTCTTTCTGAAAACCTCCAGCAATGGAGAGTCTACAGTGGTGTTAGCCAGTTTCCACTGGGGCCCAGGACTGGGTTCCTGACACAATCAACAACTGGGGGGGGGGGGGGTTGAGATGATCAAAGGACTTCAGGATTGGACCCAGTGGGGCCAGTCCCATGCACTGCATGCACCACACAATACATGCACACGCGCCCATTGCAGAGAAGTTGTGCTACACGCAAGGTGCACAGAACCCGCGCAAATCCTGCGCACGGGAGATTTGGGATTGCAGTCAATATCCACAGCAGGTGGATATCCATTTATCTGGGTATTCTGTTTCAGTGACTTCACTTATTTCAAAAATGGTGATTTTCTGAATTTGCAAATAACCCTTTTCAGCACGCACATCCATGCAAATATTCAGAGCGTTACCCCAAAATGTGAATAATATTCACAAATCCAGAACTTGCCATTTCTTTCAGCACCAACTAGGAAGTAGCAGGGCTAAGTAGGAACTGCAGGCGTGACCAGAGCTAGGTGGATGCCCAAGCCAAAATTGCTCTGCTGTGCAGGAAGTTTGCAGGGCTTAGGATCAGACTCAATCTCCACCGCAGGTAGTTGGCTGCATGTCCATTTATTTGGGTATTCTTTTTCGGTGACTTCACTTATTTCTTTTATATTTTCGCTTGATCATTTGGTTATTTTGGTTACTAAATAATAATATGCACATAGCGCTAATAAATAATAATAATAATAATTTGGTTATTTTGGTAACTTCTTTCTGGTTACTTAATATGCACATAGCACTAATAAATAATAATTATTTTTTGTTACTTCTTTCTAGTTACTAAATATTCACATAGCACTAATAATAATAATAATAATAATAATTTTTTTATATAGCATCCCCCTGCCATGGCACTTGGATCACTTCACGTATAACAATTTAACACAACTTTTAATCCTCACAACAACAGGGTGAGGCAGGTTAGGCTGAGAGAATATTGTGACTAGCCCAAAGTCACCCAGTGAGATTCTGGCTAAGGCGAGACTTGAACCGGGACCAACCCCTACCTCCCAGTCAAGGTCCAGATTCCCAAACTGGGAGTCTGATGATATTCAAAAAAGGAACAGTTAATAAATATCCCTTTTATTGGTTTCAGTTCAGATAGTGCAAATTCAGTGGATATTTTTGTTTGCCCAAATTTTAATTTCAACTGTATTATTTATCATTCCTATAGCATTTTCAGTGTTCAAAGTCCTTTGCTCTCCT
This sequence comes from Sphenodon punctatus, assembly GCA_003113815.1. Lineage (NCBI taxonomy): Eukaryota > Metazoa > Chordata > Lepidosauria > Sphenodontia > Sphenodontidae > Sphenodon > Sphenodon punctatus. Next base: position 2,012,471 of record QEPC01010552.1, on the reverse strand, counting down.
TATTTAGTTCACCCTCACAATGAACCTGTAAGGTAGGCCATTATTATCCTCAGTTTAAAGATGGGCTACTGAGGCTGCTAGACAGTAGTTTGCCCAATGCCACTCCATCAGCTTATGGCAAAAACAGGATTTGAACCTTGGTCTTCCAGGCCCAAGGCCATGCTGCTGTTTCTACTACCCACACTTATTTTAGAGTGGTCAATCTCAGCCATTTAAAAAAATTATAATTGAAAACTAAACCCAGCAAAGTTTCCTTCTGGAGGTAACTCCATATTTCAATACCGATTTCTCAGAAGAATTCGCTCTTCAGGGACCTTTTGGAGCCAAAGGAATTAAAAGCTGGAAGCCGTCCAGAGGGAAATGCAATTTGGTGATTTTCTATATAAATTTACCATTTCTTCGTCTTTTATAAATGGAATTTTGCAGGCCATTAGTCCCGTAATGTGTTATGTCTTTCAGGGGCTTGGGATTCTTTACAGAAAAAAAATAAAAAGAGGAATAGATTAAAATGGACGCGATATGGCGGTAAAATTATTGCTGAACGCTCACCACTTTTCATTGGGTTTTTACTACCCCCTTGGTATTATGGATCCATAATATGCAAATGTGCAGCCTTGTTAATATGCACACGCTGCAGACACCCTCCCTAACGGGGCATGTTATGGGCATGCAAATTAAAAGCAATACACTCAAGTCAGCAAAATCTTAATGGATGCTTCTCATATTTGAAGAGGTTTTAGCTCCTTCTCCTTCAGTCTCCTCACTGTTCACTTTAATCCTCTTTGTTTTACTGCCAATGCTGTGTTTGAAAAGCACAAGTAGCCAAATAAAAGCCAGGTGTTCATTGCTGCCCTTGCTGAAAGTGCCTGGCACAGCGAAAGAGGAGCAGAGAAGCTGGCAGTTGTGCTCTCCCCAATACAGTTGCAAGATTCCTCCCTCAAGGGTGGTTTTAACCAGGTGGTCCTTGGGATGGGTGAGTAGGGTTACTTCTCCTCCAGCTTTTAACCCAGAGCCTCTGGGTGTTTGGGGTTTTTATGCATTATCTCTGACGACTGAGTGAAGTTCTTATTTCCCTAGGCTATACAGGGTGCACCATTAGAATATTTTCTAACGCTGGAAAGAAACGGGGTGAAGAGGCCCTCCCACTCCATTAGCTGATACGACCCCATCTCCTTTGTAGTGCTGTGACATGACAATGCTCCAAGTAAAAAATGAGGAGTATTCCTTTGCCTCGCCTAGAGATGAAAGGCATATCCAACATGAATGCAGTATCCCTCAGATTCAGGTCCTCTGATACAAATGCCCATCTCATTTGTAGTGTTGTGACACTACAAATACCTCGGATTCAGGTGCTCTGATACAAATCCACTGAATTGTGTATGTGGCCTGCTCCACTGTTAGATATTGTTCAGTTTGGTCATAGTTCAATCCTGGCTGGCTATTTTTCAGTTTAGTTCCTTTGTTCCGGTTCAGTCATTGTTTCAATTCAGTTTGTTTGTTCATGTTCTATCAATGTTTAGTTTGGTCTGGTCTGGTTCATTCATCATCCCTCTTTTGTTATCCCTCTTGCCTATCTGTGTTTTTTTGTACTAATATTCTGTTTGGGCTTGGGTTTTTTCCATCTGGGGCTTTCAGTTCACCCATTTCAGTCATTTTGGTATTTCAGTTGTTCGGTATTTTGGCAATTGTACATACTCAGTAGTGGACGTACTGAAAAAATGACATCACCGAAATACCAAAATGACCAAGATACCAAGAAATAACTAACACACACCCATAAAAGCAAAAAACCCACCCTTAATTGGAATCACCAAAACAGGTACCTGATGGAGCTCAAACAGGGTTTATTGGTATCGGATTAATCCGATAATGCAGATAATTGACGATATTGGATTAATCCAATAATACCAATAATATCGGTATCAGTATATCGGTTTTCTAACATTGCTGATTTTTCAGATCTTTAACATTGCGGCCATTTTAACAATGACCGCAATGCTAAAGATCCGAAAAATCGGCAATGTTAAAAAAAAATATATGCCGATGCCGATAAATCCGATATCAGATTAATCCGATACCAATAAAACCGATAACCGATACTTTGCCGATAGTTCCATCCCTACAGGGTATTGGTTATTGCCAAACCTGCATGTTCGGTTTAGGGTGGTAGTGTAGATTAAGATTTGACAGCTGTAGCCATTTTTTCCCCAGGTACCCACTTCAGCTCTAGATGAGGTTCTTTGAAGTGACCTTCTTCCCCAGAAACCCCACTGCTGTCCTTAGAAACTCCACCTCCCTCCCCTCGGTGCTATTAACTGCTCCTCCATGTTCTCGGTTTCTTGACAAGCTTGTACTACTCAGCGACAATGCGTGGAGCAGAGAGAGCAGCACATGCCTCTGGGGAAAGCCAGTTCCCATCTATGGGTAAAATAGATATGATTTTGGACCGCTTTAGTCCACTGTGGTCCAGGACCTGGTGGCACATGTCTGGTGCCAGATGTTGGCCCAGGATTGCCCCCAGGCCATATTGGCAGCTAGCCCAGGCTGTGACCTTGGAAAAACTCTGAGGTTGCAGCCTGGGCTAAGGCCTGCTCAACCGAACCATAGCGAGCCAATGTGGGTCAAAGCAGGCCAGCATGTCTGGTCCCACATGGCCAACCCAGCTCAGGTTGAGGACCACCATGGCTGGCAGCTATGGATCCATCTGGCTGCCTGTCATGGCAGGGGACATGGTGCTGGGAGCAGCGCACAGGTGTGGCAGCCAACCACACGTCCGTTGTGGTTCTGGCCCCAACTGGGCTGTGTGACCCATGGGACAGCTCCCCAGCAGTGGGCACATCAGTTCTGTGCCCGGGTCTGACCCAGGCTGCATCGCCTGTGATTTTCCACCCTGGGGTGGCCTGGGGAGCAGTCCCGTTACTCATACATCTATTTTCACCCAGAATCCTCTACTAGTGCTCATTCAGGTGGGCAAGTGCGGGGGGGAGGGCATGCCCCAGAGTTTCAAAAGGAGAGTCAGAACCTCCCCCCAGCCACAAACCCACCTCAGAACAAACCCACCAAATCAGTATTCTATGACCCACTCAGTTTTAGGTTCCCTTTCCTTGGTAAATAAAACCCAGCTCCAAGGGGCAATTTGTACTTTCCAAAAGTGATGGAAATTGAGCCTCGGAAGAGGAGGCACTCTGCTGGGTTAATTGTGATCCAAGGGCATTTGTTGTTTAGGCTGCTTACTCGCGGTGCTGCACATCCCAGCAGTTTCAGCAAGTTTGGTGAATCTTGTGGGAAATTAAACTGCAAGAAGATTCCAAAGACGTCCAGGTCTAGACTGTGATATTGATCATGGAGCAGACAAACTGCAGGAATGAGGGGGAAGTGGCCTCTCTGTATACAAGTGCAGTTACTCAATAGAAAGTGACCTTTTGCAAATGCAAATCGGCTAAATAAAGCATAATGTGACCATTCCTGAAATATAAGATGTGAGCTAGCAAACTCTTCCAGAGACTGTCCTGTTCTGTGACCCTTATGGAAAGAAGGCCTATGCAGTCACCCAGCCTCTGTGTGTGTGTGTGTGTGTGTGTATTATTCACATGTGCATGTTACCTGTATGCATATTATAAATAAATATTTATTTCTTATTTATCTAATTTGTTAGCCTGCTTTAGCCTTAGGGCCCAAAATGGGTTACAACACACATAATCATACATTTATTATTAATTTATTTTTATTATTATTATTATTATTATTATTAGCATTTGTATAGCGTTAGCTGTGTACCTGGTGCTTTACAGAACAATAATTAATAATATTTTTAAATAAATAAATAAATAAATAATATATTAGTTAAATAAATAATTAAAATCCTTCATCCTAAACCCTATTCCTGCTTGTCAAATGTCCGGCCAAATAAAAAAGTCTAACATTGCCTCTGGAAGACAAGCTGGCTTGGGCTCAGATGAACCTCCTCCAGGAGGCAGTTCCCTAATTGTACCTATGTTTGTGTGTATGTCCCACCTTAACAATTTTTACTCCACAAGCCAATTAAGTTTAGCACCACACAATGCCTCTCCGGCTGTGAACTCTATGGTTCTTCTTGGGCATTTATCACAGCAAGATGCCACAAACTCACAATGCTTGGTGGAGGCCTAAAACCTGAGGAGGGGGTGTCCCAACAGAAGGGCGGGATTTGTGGGAGCTTCCTGTTTTCTTTCTGCAGCACTCACCGTCCCAGCAACAGAACAAACAGCAGTGCAGTGGTTCACCTGAAAAACCCTTTACCTAACGGTGTATGTTAGGAGCTTCCAGGAAAACAAATAATGTACCCCCTATCCAATGTGACTGCTGTGGTAGGTGCTAACGCACTACCTTTTCCTTGCACATGCAAGACTCCTTGCACTTGCACAGAGTCTAGACTGAGTTGAGGCATCAAAAAGATATGCCTCTGGCCAGGGTGCTGAAGAGGCCAGAAACAATTCCGTATGTGCAGCTGGCCAGCTCTGCCCTCACGCTGTGTCCAGAGCCCTGCCCCCACCATGACGGGCAGCCATGGTGGCCAATGACAGGTAGCTATGGCAGCTGGCCATGGCAGAACCTACGTGGGGTGTGTGCCCGCCAGCCCGAACAGACATGCTAGCCCAATTTGGCCTGGTCAGGTTGGCCTTAGTCCAGGCTGTGACTTTGGGGGTTTCCCCAAAGAGCTAGCCACCAACATGCCGTGGGCCAATCCCAGGCCAACATCTGGCAGAGCCTGCTTGGATGCGCAGGTGATGCCCCGGCCACAGCGTGACAAAGTGGACCATACTGGGCCGCTGTCACGTCTGTTTTTACTAGGGCTGAAACAAGAAGGCTTTGCATTCTCATGAAAACGTGTGAGATTCTTGCAGCCCCCAGCAAGATCTTGCGAGTTCTCATGAAGAAAAAAATCTTAAAAACACTCTGTGCATGTGAAAAATGGCCGCCATGGACATTTTGTGTACGCACGGCCCCGCTGACGGCCATTTTGTGCCGGCACGGAGCTTTTTTGAGGTTTCTAGGGAATCTCGCGAGACACAAAATGGCTGCTGTGGCCGTTCTCATGAAGTGTGGCTAACCGGCGGCCATTTTCAAGAATCTCATGAACTTACACCATAGCCATTTCAAAGTTAGAACACATACATATATTGTACATAAAAGACAGAACAAAACATTACATAAATCATCGATCACTGGGTTTAGAATACAAAAATAAAAAATCTTTATCCCTAAACTGGTACACGCAAAAGAAATTTCACCCACGGACTGGCACTTAGAGAATGGTCATTTCCTGAGGGGAGTCAAACCTGTGGCTTGCCATTCCTGAGACCAAGGAGCTAACAAAGAGCACAAAATTCAGGAGTGCAAAGACCTTGCCCTTCTTGGGGCTTGCATTGGCAACGCTTGACCCATGCAGCACTCAAGACCCAATATATAAATGCCTAGCCCTTCTTGGGGCATGGGTGGGCAATCCTTGACCCCTGAACTCCAATCACATAACATGAAACTTAGAGTCCAACTAGACCCCCTACTCCAATATATATCAGGCAAAATAAGCATTCATACAAAAACCAATACATAAATCCCTCTATTTCAGGCCTCAGAGCTGTCTACACAAGATTATCAAGACATCTATGCAGCCCCTGATCACGAAGCCGCCTTTTATCATGTCAAGTTCAAGTTTCAAGTGTATTGGGTCAGCTTATGCCATACGCCATAGGAACAATAACAAAACAAAATACATCAACAAATAACACAATTAAAATGAACTTAAAATAATTAGTAAAATAATATCCAGGTCTCCCCTTAATATAAGGGGCCATGACCCCAAACTACTAATTAACAATTGCCTATATACCTAGGCTAGGCAATTGGCTGAAATAGAATTTCAGCCAAAAGAGAAGACTAAGTTTATTATCCCTGTCAACAAACTTTATTTACTCAATGGAACTCTAAACTTTCTCCTTATTATTTATGTCTTTAAGGCAAAATTTGCCACCTTTTTTATAAGCTCCACATCTTTTTGTAAAAACATCCAAATTAATTTTCCAAAACTGGACGAAGGCAGGAGATATCGCTCTCTTAGATCGTTGTAACGTGGGCAATAAAATACATAATGGACTATATCTTCAGGAACACCTGCCCCACAGCCACAGAGTCTTTCTCCTCTGGGAATGCCACTCCTCTGCCCTTCAAGTATCACAGATGGCATTTGCTCTAATCGTAGCCTAGAATAAGCCTTCCGAAGTCTAGAATCCAGGTCTATGGTCAAATACTTTTCAATACCCAGATCTACCTTCCAGAGGCAATAAGAAGGGGCCAAGGACGTGAGCCAGATAGATGCAAAATCGGTCTGCCAGGCAATGTCCACCAATCGCTGTGTGACCAAGCCTTTTTCAGTTTCCGAAAAAAATCTGGAATTGTCATTAATAAGATAGCTCAATCCAATAGAACCAAGAGTGCAAACAACAAACTCCAACCAGGGTGAGTGCTTTCCTTGGCTGTGAGCATCCTCTATATAACACATTTTTGGCAATCTATTTGGGCAGTATCCTAGCAAACGGAACTAGTACCTGAAGAGTCTTATCTTGGCAATAGTTTCCAAATTAAGTAATCCCATTTCTAATCTCAAATAAGCAGCCGGAGTAGAAGGTGGTAATCCCAGCAGCCCTCGGAGAAACCTATTCTGTGGTATATTGATTCTTTCATCATCTGTCTAACCCCAGACGTTTCCCCCATAAAGTAGCTGGGAAACTACTTTTTCCTTAAAGACATCCAAGACAGCCTTGTGCAAAAATAATAATAAACAAAGATGGCCTGGCTACAAACGCCAGGTAGAAGCCCAAATGAAACCGATGTCACAAAAGATAAACTAGATCCGACGTTTTGCTGTGACTAGCAGCTTCTTCAAGGAATAATAGCGATTTCTGCACTGTGTTTCAATGGGCAAGTGACTCTAAAAGAGCTCCGATGGCTCCCAGGGTCATCGGAGCTCTTTTAGAGCCACTTGCCCATTGAGAAACAGCACAGAAATCACTATTATTCCTTGAAGAAGCTGCTAGTCACAGCAAAATGTCGGATCTAGTTTATCTTTTGTGACATTGGTTTCATTTGGGCTTCTACCTGGCGTTTGTAGCCAGGCCATCTTTGTTTATTATTATTTTTGCTCTGTTCTGACTCCATACTTGTATTGTTTATGGGGTTTCCCCAATGTACATGCTTTCTCCTGTTTGCACCTGTACGTTTGCCTTGTGTTTCATTCAGGCATGTTCTTGCTAATTTTCCATTGTCTGCATGATATTTATGGTTAGATTCTTGGTGTTACTGCCTATACTTGTGGTTATACGGAAATTATTTTGAGCTAGCATTTGCTATACTACATTTTATTAAAATCTTGTATCTATCTTTATTTGGGAACCTGTCTTCTGTTTGGGATAGTTATTGTTTGTTGTACCTAGTTTATACACTATCCTGTGATACCTTTAGGCTGACTATGGCAATAGGGGAACCAGAGGTAATAGAAGCCCCACCTTGTCCTGTTTTAAGGAATCAGTTTCAGTGGGTATTACCTGCTGATGCGAAGGATATTCTCGAGGCGGTTAGGGCCACCTGTTGTGAATTAGATCCATGTCCTTCCTGGCTGGTTAAGGCCAGTCGAGAGACATTGGGGGCATTGTTTTCCAGGATGGTCAGTGACTCCTTTAGGGAGGGCAGAGTGCCGGGCTACCTCAAGGAGGCAGTGGTGCGGCCTCTGTCCAAGAAACCATCTTTGGACAATGACTCCCTAGCCAGCTATCAGCCTGTCTCTAATCTTCCCTTTTTAGGGAAGGTTATTG
>QEPC01010552.1:1991598-2004524 GCA_003113815.1 Sphenodon punctatus | reverse complement strand
CATCTGGCCCCAAGTGTGTGGGCCTTCCGCCAGGCCTGTAAGACATGGCTGTTCTCCCAGGCCTTCAGAATTCGGGAGGGTGGGGTGGGATAATAATTCTAGAGGGGTGGGGGTTGTTTTTAGAATGTTTTAATTCCTGTGATTATTATTGTTTTAAATTATTGTTATTTTTTATGCTGTACACTGTCCCGAGATGCCATGGGCATGAGGGGGTGGCTAAGAAATATAACTAAATAAATAAAAATAAATCTTATGCCATTAACCCATCTATGCCATTAACCCACCTAACCACCTTGCAGCACCATCAACCCCACTGAGTTGAGCAACCAGAATAAAAGGGACCAGGTGATCAGTCTAAGCAGCGGACCGAGCAAAGTCAAACACTCCATCAAAACATTAGTGTCTGCCTCGACTGATAAAGTAACTGAGAGACATCTACCTCAGCTGGTTCAAATCACACTGGTATTCCACAGCAGTTATTCCTCAGGGTGATGCGATGGTTCCGCCTCATCTGAAAAGAAAACCCCCCAGCTCATCACAGTTTCCAGTGGAGCAGCCCAAAATTAATCAGGCAGCATACCAGAGTTCAACAGGACAGTGGACTTGCATAGGGGTGGGGGAAATTTCTTTGCCTTAGTCACATCACCCCTGCCTATAATCTCCTCACTGAAGATAAACACATACCAGGTGCCGCCCTGACCATCGTATCTTCAGTGTACAAACACAGCTGTTTGAGCTCCTCCACCAAGCTAACACCTCACTGTTCAGCTATGCTGCTTCCTTGGTAGGGGGAGCCAGGAAGTCACCATTTCCCTCCGACAGCTGATAATAGCAGTCATCAAGCTGCTCCGTATCCTGGAAGAAGGGAATCAGAGATGAGTCAGTGTTAGCAGTGAGGGAAAAGCAGATGAGCTATTGCTGTTTTTTCTTTAAAAATAAAAGCCTATAAAGCCAGACGGGCAATGCTGATTTTAAAGCTGGTCAAATATTTATTTATTTATTATTTATTTACTTATTACAATTTCATACCTCGCCCCCTCTTGCCCATGGCAACTCGGGGCAGCTGACAATATAAAATCCATATAAAGCAATAAAACAGCAAAAGCATGAATACAAAATCAATTACAATAAGGCACATTAAAAAAAAAACTGGAGTCCATACAAAACCCCCGACCCACCTCCACTCCCAACCCACCCATTACCTGTCCTCCGCACCAAACGTCTGGTGGAACAGCCATGCCTTGTACTGACGTTGGAAAGACAGGAGGTCTGGGGACAAACAGACACCTCCCACAATGGGAGGGAGTGCCACAGTCACGGTGCTGCCACCAAGAATGCCCTCTCCATCGTTGCCCGCTGGGAAACCAGAGGATCGCGAGAAGGGCACCCCTGGCTGACCGCAGGGTCCACTCAAGGACTCGGCGGGTGAGGTAATCCCACAAGTAGGCTGGTCCCAAGCTGTATAGGGCTTTAAAGGTAAGAACCAATGCCTTGAAGTGGGCCTGGAAGAGTATGGGCAGCCAGTGCAGTGAATGGAGTACCGGTGTTATATACTCGTGGCCACCCGTCCCCATAAAGAGACGGGCCTCCGCATTCTGGACCAGCTGGAGTCTCCAAACCTTCACCAAGGGGTAGTCCAATGTAGAGTGAATTACAGTCGTCCAATCTTGAGGTAATGAATGCATGGACGATGGTGGCAAGGCTGGAGTCAGAAATGTATGGCCAAATCCACTGTACCAGATGTAGCTGGCAGAAGACACTCCTTGGCACAGCTGCCATCTGGGCATCCAAGCAGAGCTGTAAATCAAGGAACACCCCCAAAGCCACACCTGAGGAACAAGGAGGGATGGACCCCATCTATGATGGGGACCTCTACCCCCTCAGCCCTTTTCACCAACATCACCTCTATTTTATCAGGAATCAGCTTCAGATGGCTCCCCCTCATCCAGTCCCCCACAGCTGCCAAAAACCGGGTAAGCACCAAAACTGCTGGGCCTGGATCAGCTGAAAATGAGAGGTACAGTTGAGTGTCATCAGCATATTGATAACACTGAACACCAAACCCTCTGACGACCTCACCCAGCAGCTGCATATATAGGAGGGGGAACAGAACAGAACATATAAAACAAAACATACAGGAGGGGGAACAGAAGATCCTGGGGAGCNGCATCCAAGCAGAGCTGTAAATCAAGGAACACCCCCAAAGCCACACCTGAGGAACAAGGAGGGATGGACCCCATCTATGATGGGGACCTCTACCCTCTCAGCTCTTTTCACCAACATCACCTCTATTTTATCAGGAATCAGCTTCAGATGGCTCCCCCTCATCCAGTCCCCCACAGCTGCCAAAAACCAGGTAAGACCAAAACTGCTGGGCCTGGATCAGCTGAAAATGAGAGGTACAGTTGAGTGTCATCAGCATATTGATAACACTGAACACCAAACCCTCTGATGACCTCACCCAGCAGCTGCATATCTAGGAGGGGGAACAGAACAGAACATATAAAACAAAACATACAGGAGGGGGAACAGAAGATCCTGGGGAGCTGAAGAAAAGTCCCTTAGTACCACATGCTTTCTTCCGGCCAGGAACAAGTGGAACCATTCAAGAACAACTCCGCCCACCCCAGCATAGTCCAGCAAGTGGGTCACCAACACCTCATGGTCAACCGTATCAAACGCCACTGAAAGATCTAACAAAACTACTAGAGTTGACCAACCTCGGTCCAACACATGGCGCAGGTTGTCAACCAAGGCCACAAGTGCAGTTTCAGTGCCATGACCTGGACAAAAGTCAGACTGTGGGGAATCCAGGAAACCAATCCAGTCCAGATGCCTCAGAAGCTGACGAACCACCACCAGTTCAATAACCTTCCCTTTTTAGGAAAGGAAGGTTGGAGACTGGTTGATAAATGGCCAGGGAGTCAATATTTCCTCTCCTGTTCAATGTGTATATGCAGCCACCTGGCAAGGTGACTCAGGGGTTTGGCATGCGGTGTCATCAATATGCTGATGACACCCAGCTTTATCTCTCTTTTTCCACAGATCCAGGCCCGGCAGTCTCAGTGCTTACTCAGTGTCTGTCGGCTGGGCTGTGGGGGACTGGATGAGGGCTAATCGACTGAAGCTGAATCCTGACAACATGGAGGTGATGTTAGTAGGTAAGACAGGCAATGGAGATGATGACCCCCTTTATTGATGGGGGTCTGCCCTCCATTAGTCTCCCTGGTACGGAGTCTGGGGGTGCTCCTTGATTCGCAGCTCCACCTGGATGTCCAGGTGGAGGCTGTGGCAAGGAGTGCCTTTCGCCAATTACATCTGGTGCGACGGCTTCAGCCATATGTTTCAGACTCCGACATGGCCACTATCGTCCATGCTTTCATCACATCTAGACTGGATTACTGTAACTACTACTACTACTACGCGCTCTACACAGGGCTGCCCATGGTGACGGTTTGGAAACTGCAGCTGGTGCAGAAGGCAGCGACCCATCTCTTGGTGGGACTGGGCTGCCGGGAGCATATTAGGCCGGTGCTCCATTCTCTGCACTGGCTGCCAGTAGTTTTCTGGGCCCAATTCAAGGTGTTGGTTTTGACCTACAAAGCCCTAAACGACCTAGGCTCTACCTATCTGCGGGACTGCCTCACCCCCAGGGTCCTGGATCAGCCCCTGTGGTCATCTGGGGGTGCCCGCCTCGAGGTCCCCCGAGTCTTCCAGTGGGCTACACAGGGGAGGGTATTGTGGAACTCCCTTTCAGTGGAGGTCCGGCTGGCCCCAGATCTTCCCTCTTTTCGAAGATGTTGTAAGACCAGACTGTTCCACCAGGTATTCGGCGGGGGAGATGGGTGATTGGGTGGGGGGAATGGGTTAGGGTGGGGGTGGGTTGGGATATATTTTTATCCTCCTTTTATGTTGTTTTTAGCTTTATTGTTGTTTATTTGTGTATTAATTGTAAGCTGCCCCAAGCTGCCTGTGGCAGGACAGACAGGGTAGTAAAACTTTTAAATAAATAATAATAATTTAATAATAATAATGTCAAGAGATGTCTTTTTTGAGCAAGGGCTGGACAACAGCCTCTTTGAGGCAGCCCGGAACCCTGCCCTCCCGAAAGGAGGCACTGACCAACCCTGCCAGCAATAGCCCCAACGTCTCCCTGGAGGCCTTAACCGACCAGACAGGCAAGGATCTAACTCACAAAATGTGACTCTAACAGTCCCAAGCTCATCCTCCAACCCAGCAGGCAAGACCATCTGAAATTGATCCCATAAAACAGGACAAGCTGGAGCATCCACTACCTCTGACTCCCCTACCATATCAAGTGCAGCATCAAAGTAGAGGTGAATGTGAGAGATTCTGTCTGCAAAATAGTCAAGAAAACTGGTCACAGTGAGCTCTGGAAAAATCCTGTTCCAGGTGAAGATAGGCCGGACCAGCCAACCCCCTCACCACCCAGAACAGCTGAGCTGGCCTAGACTTCACTGATGCTATGATGGCAGCAAAGAACCTCTTCTTTGCTGCTCACACAGCCAGGGCCATAGGCTTTCAAACTAGCTCTATGCCACAACCTGTAATCTTCAGTGCAAGTATGGCGCCACTGTCACTCCAACTGCCTCCCCTCTTGCTTCAGCTGACGCAGGTCCTCCGTGAACCACGGGGACCTATGCCACCGAAGCTCATGGAGAGGATGCCTAGGAGACATCCGGTCGATGGCCTCAGTCAACAAGGTGTTCCAAAGTGTCACAAGGCCATCGAGTGAACAGCCGTTGACGTCTAAGGGTAAATCCCCTCAATCATTCCAGACCCTATCTGGTTCCATAAGTCTCCGGGGGCAAACCAACCAAACTGGTTCAGCACCTTTCTGGAGGCAGACGTGCACCAGGAGATTGGCCTGAAGGAGGTATGGTCCATCCATGGCAAGGGAACCAACATCATATCCCCCACCAACAGAGCCCCCGCCTCAAGGCCTGTCCAAAAAAACCAAACCAATGTATGTTTCCCCTCGTGAGTAGGGCCAACTACGATCTGAGAAAGACCCATGATTGCCATGGTGGCCATTAACTCAGGCTCCGCCCCCTGAATACTGGTTTCAGTGTGCATATTGAAATCCCCCAGGACCACCATCCTCAGGGACCGCAAGACCATGCCTGACACCAGATTGGCTAGAGCATGCAGAGATGCTGATGGACATGTAGGTGCTTGGTATTCTAGCAGCAGCCCTAATCCGTCTCCGGTCAAATCAACCACAAGGTGGAGACCCTCAATACCTGGTGGCATTTGCACAGGAAACCTCCGAACGGACCAAGTCTCCCGAAAAATAATGGCTACACCGCCCCCTCATCTCTCCACCCTTGGCTGATGCTGAACGGAGTACCCAGCTGGAACAAGTTCAGCCAAAATAGGCCCAGACTCAGTGTCCAGTCAGGTATCCGTAATGCACACAATGTAGGTCAACCACCTGGTCCAGGATCAGATCCCGGACCAGAGTTGACTTATTCATGCCTGACCTCACATTTAACAGCATCAGGACAGGGGCAGGACCCCCCATGCTTCGCCCTCCAAACCACTTGCCTGGGGGGCAGTGAGAGGGACAGGCACCACGTACTGCTCCCGCCTTACAGATTGAGCACACACACCCCGAGCATATCTTCCCCGGCCCATCACAACCCCCTTGGACTCCCTCCCCCATGACTTCCCCACCCAGCAGGCGAGGAGAACCTCCACCCCTACACACACCCCTATACCCCCCTCTCACAATGGGGCATATTCCACACACACCCCACTGGGAACAACACCCCCCTCTCACCAGGTGGAAGTCCCCAACCCTTCCCAGTCTAGTCCCTCCATCCCCTGCACTCACCAGGGGCAAGGGTCATTCTCATTAACCCACCATCCTCTTCATTAACCCACCCTCACAGTTGAAGAAAAAACTTCACCTCTTTCCCCACCAACTCCCTCCCCATTAAGACTTCACTAAAATGGCCCATCAACCCACCAACTAAAGCTGCCCACCAGACCCTATGAAAATTCCCAAAAAATTCCCCACCCCCACCAACTCAAGGACCACTTTGGTGTGGCCCTTAGGTGTGTTGCCTGTGGCAGCGCCAAGTCAGGCACCGCTTCAAGCCCCCCACCGGAAGTCCTCCCGGGGAGAGCCCCTGACCCCACCCCCACCTCCTACAAGGGAAGGGTAGCAAAGTTGTGTCCTGGGGGGAGGGTCAGGGACCCAGTCCCCTGCTGGGGTGAACCCTTCCTGGCTCCCATTCCCTCGGTGCAGTGGCAGGCAGCGGTGAGCTGGTGAATGGCAGAAGCATCTGTGTCCTGTGGCATGCTGGGCAGGGCACTGCTTCAAGCCCCCCACCGGAAGTCCTCCCGGGGAGTGTCCCAGACCCCACCCCCTCACCTCCTGCAAGGGAGGGGGAGCAAAGATGGTATCCTGGGGGGGGATCAGACACCCAGTACCCTGCTGGGCCAAGCCAGTGACAGCCACCATGGTGGACAGTCAGAGCAGATTCGATCTGGGCCGGGTCACAGTGGGCTACAACACACGTGATAGCCCACAGTTGTCCACATTGGCCCGGTCAGGCTGACTGTAGCCCGGGCTGTGACCCCCCCAGGTCTCCAGGATCACAGCCTGGGCTAGCTGCCAACACACTCGGGGGCAATCTCGGGCCTACATCTGGAAGTCCCTCAACAGACATGCTGACGGCTCGCAGGCCACCGTCATGTCACGTTAACATCCTCCAGCTCCAATAGCTATTCTTTCAAGATCAAGTTCCCCAAATACAGACAGATCCATATTTTTTTTCTTTTTGAAAAGTTTTGAACCATTTATTTGCTTTTCCTGCTAAAGCCAGTGTTTTGATTGACAGGAACAATTGTTCTGAAAAGGCTTTAAAATAGTTTCGTTTTATTACCCGTTTTCCTTTTGAAAGGAACAGTAAAAAGAACATCTATTTTCATAAGCTGACAGACACTGTGACAGGCACATCTTCCACATTTCTTAGCGCAACCATTTCCTAGAAGAAAAAACCCGAAAAAGTCCTACTGACATTCAAGATTTAGCCCAAAATGAAGGTTAAAACGCAGAGTGCCAAAATTGGCTGTGTACATTCATTCATTTTTCATAGCACACTGTTAAAGGAAAATAGCACTGATTTGTCACAGTACCTTAGCTCATTGCGAGCGTGTGGTCTCTCACTTCCCAATAATTGCCATTTTACTGCCATTCCCACGTGTCTAAGATTGGTCCACAAGAGGGGTACTGCTTCAATGGAAACCATGAGAAACAGGGCTTTTCAAGGACAATCAATAGGTACTACAAGATGCAACAGTAAACATGTGCAATTCAACCACATGTGGAATCCAGAGGATTCTTTGGAGCAGAGGTGGCAGTAACTTTGGAAAGTGCTTAGGGCTAGAAAATTGCTCCAGTCAAGTACAATGACAGGAACCAAGATGTGGCTCACAGGTGGAAACACAACCCAAATCCTAATCCCAGTTTAACTCTGGACTTTGACAATGCACTAGACCAGAGGTGGAGAACCTTTTCTGGCCCAGGGGCCACTTTGTACATTAGTACAATCTCTGAAGGCCATGTACAAGTTGGGAGCAGGGGTGCCTAAGTGGGGCCAGATCATGGATTTGTGTCATGGATCTTCCCCCTCTCCTTGTGTGCATTCCCCCATCTTTGCTCCCTCACCCTGAGCTCAGTTTTTCAGTGATTGGAGGTAAGAATTGGATCCAGAGTCCAGATCCATGAACAGGAAAAAGGTCATAGAAAACTTGGTGCGGGCTGCATTTGGCCCCCAGGCCTGAGGTTCCCCACCCTGCCCTAGAGAGAACTCGTCATTCAACCACTTAAATGTATATTCAATAACGCTTCTTAAATCTTGCTTCGTTTCATTTCTCCACCTTCGGCACAATTGAGTAATGCATTATCTCCTCCACAAAACACTGTAGTAACCTCCTCCAAGCAACCCCTGGCAGCCAGATGGGGAGTAGAGGAAGCAAGGACAGTCGAAGAGGGTTAGATAAGCATTATTACCACTGCCCACCGATGGCATTTGGAGGGGTAGGATTTATTCCTAACCTGTTTAGCCATGCTAATTCCTTTCATACAAGTCATCCCAAGGTCAATAGTTTTTGCTCCTTGCTTGTTACAACTGCTGGAATTAATGTTAGCAGGCTTTTGACTCCTTTTAAATGTCACAGAGGGAGGCTCAGACTGCCTGAACAATAAAGATAACATCTGTGTCAAAAATGAAAAAGCTAGAGAGAGACCCCCGACTAAAACCAAGTTGCATTAAAGATATGAACCACTGGCCTGCTGGAAGAGACATCCCTTCATTTGAAACGCCAATAAAGAACGGGATTAAAACAAAATCGCCATAACAAACAAACAACCAAACAACCTCATCCAGTAATCTTGATGTTTATATCCTGTCTATACATATTGGGTGTCCATATAAAAATATATCTATAGTCGGTTTGCTAAATGTCATGATTTCATTGGGGTCGGTCATAAAGTTAGCAAAATGAGGTCGCATGTCCACTTGGATTAATTTAGTAACATGCCCAAGCAGTAGCTTATGTTAATTTTGACAGTAATTTTTAATATTTGTAGCACAAGGACAATTATTTGATAGGGTGGCTAAGCCTTCATGCAGCTTAATAGTCTGCCTTTAAAAACCAAGTGTCAGCTTTATCAAGGCCGGGCGTTCATTATTAGCGATGGGTGAAAGGTTCCAGAGGCTTGGATGAATTTGATTAAGCAGCCATAAGATTGCCTTTTCCTGACAACCTTCTAGTCTGCAAATTTTGGCTTCAGTTCTCTCCCGCTAAGGAACCTAAATTGTGTTAGAATCACAGACGTGTATTATTGGAAGTTACCTCAAGGGTCATCCAGTCCAACTCCCTGCTTGAGCACACAACGGGGCTGATCCCACGCCCCATGGATCCCACGTGCACCTCCATTGTAGGCGCATTATGTTGCATGGAAACCACTTGCGTGGCATGGGATCAGCCCCATCGACTACAGCTACAACATTCCTGACCGATGGCTCTCCAGCCTCTTTTTGAAAACCTCCAGCAACTAAGAACCTAAGACCCTATGCTACTGGCCTTCCTAGACAACTTGATCCATTGCCTAACAGCTCTTATTGTTTGGAAGCTTTTCCTGATACTTAACCAAATATAACTGAAGTCTTCTTATTCCCACTTTACAGATTGGGAATACAGGTATAGAGGAATGACTCCAAGTCTTTGTTCAGGCCAGTCGTTCATATGCTGCTTTTACTGACTTTCCACTTATTGGGATCAGGTCAAGTATGCTCAGAAGGCGCCATTCAGCATGACCAGCTTTTTTCTTTTTTAAAAAACCTTACCTGGTCTGGAAGAAGCCACACGTTAGGGATGGGCAAACAGAACGGAGTTCGGAAATTCGGTTCAGTTCAGTTTGGTTTAAAATTCGAGTTCGGAAATTCGGTTCAGTTCGGTTTAAAATTCGAGTTCGGTTCGGATGTTCAGTTCGGTCGCTCGACCGAACAGACCAAGTTCAATCGAATTCCGAACTTCCGAACCAAGTTCAGTCATTCCAAACCAGGATTTCTTTGGTGTGTGTCGCCTCTAGGGATGGGTGAACAGAACGGACGTCAGAAATTCGGTTCGGTTTGGTTTTAAATTCGAGTTCGGTTCGGACGTTTGGTTCGGTCGACCGAACAGACTGAGTTCGATCCGAACTCCGAACTTCCGAACCGCATTCGCCCATCCCTACCACATGTCGCTGGAGCCCCTCTGGAGGGTGATTAAGCAACCATAAGCCTATCCCCTCAGCCCCTACTAGGTCCCCACCCCCTTAGCACCCTATCCCCGAGTCCTGGCTAGGCCTGAGCCCCCCCCCCCATCCTGGCTCCTGCTAGTCTATTCTCTCCCTGTCCAGCAGGGGCCAGGGAAGGGAGAACAGGGGTCTAGCGCTGGCCTCCAGCCCCCCTTTCCCTGTACTCGGTCAAGGATTTTTTGAGTTCTGAAGTTTCGGGGGCTATTCTTCGAAACGTCAGAACTCAGAAACTCGAGTTGAGTACCTCGATCATCAAGGTATTCTGAGGAAAACCAAGCAGTGGCGGTCCTCCCCCAGGGCTTTGGGGAAGATGCCCCTCTGAGCCCCTCAGGGGTACCCCCCCATGCTTCCTGGGGAGCCAGGGGCTGCTCCTCAGCTGATCCAGTAGCAGCGCTGAGTTTCCCCACTTGTCTGAAAGCTCTGTTTGCATTTTAACTCTTCACTCTTGGTTGCCTGCAGAACCGATGAGTCATAGCTTTGGCATGCAGTGAGAAGCTAACAGCTGATATGTAAACAAAGCCTGCATGGAAAGAACTGCTGGGGCTTGTGAGTCACTCTGCAAGGGAGGAGGAGGGGGCGGGGACAAACATCCTCCTTCAGTTGCTTCCCCCTCCCTCTAGCTTTCCCCTCACTGGACAGAGAGCTAGAGAGAGGCAGGGACTTAGAGGATCTCCTCAAGCCCTCAGGGAGCATGCGTCGGGCACCAGCCCAGAAAAGCACTGCTTTCTGGGGAATTGGGGTGGGAGTGGGGGAGGTGCCAGGGACTCCTTGGCTGGGTTCCTATGGAGAAACCCAGCCAATCAGCAAGGCATGTCAAAGGCTGTCAGGGCACCTTTTCTAAATGCTCTGGCCACCCCATAGTTCCTCTTTCTTCCCCTGGCTCCTCCCCTACCAGAGTGGGAAGAGGGAGGGAAAGGGGGGGAAAGGCTCCTTCCTCCCTAAGTTCACCAGAGGGAAGGGGGAAGAGAGAGAAAGAGAGCTCCCCCTCCCTTTTTACAAGAGGGGAGGGGCCTGGGACTTGTTTGGATTCCCTGGTCTCATTGTTTGGAGGGAAGAACAACAGAAGATGTTTATCAGAGTCAGACTAGAGTGATCAGGAGGACTCATCCTTTCAGAAACCTGGTTAGTTTTGGGAAAAAAAAAAAAATCCCCTGCCCTGATCTTCTCTACATTGTTTGCTTGTGCTTCCTTTTGTCCTCTTCTCCCCGCCCCCCAGGCATGCATTATAGGCAGGGGTAATTACTAATTTTGTGAGCCCAATTAGAAAGGCTGTGCTGCCTAGCCTCCTATTCTTTGAAATATTTTCTTGGCCCTTGCTGTTTTTCACCCTGTGTGAGACCCTGTCACCCTAATTGTCTGCTGTTTGTTTGGGGGTTGGTTGTTTTTTTTGGAGGATGCTTAGATGGAAGAGTTTCTAATCTTTGCTGGAATGTTCACTGCATTTAAAATGGCCCCTTTTTCAGTGCCAGTTTCAAAGCTTTTCTGCTGCAAGAAGGCCACCACGCCACACGTTGGTTCACTAATGGCTAGTCTTTGCATGAATATTCCCTCTCTGGTTGCAGCAGATGCCTTTTACATTGCAACAGAACTGTGTAGCACCAGGGGACAAGTGGAACTCCACGCTGATGCTTTTGTGGTGTGCTAAGGACTTCACATAATATTGTTGGTTTAAGATGGTTTGCTTTGCTCGCTCTGTGTTTGCATGTGCACTGCTGGCTCCGCTTACCATTGGCTAGACTCTGCCTACCATTGACTAGACTCCACCTACTGTTGGCCGGGCCACTCCCACTTCTGGCCCCGCCCTGCGCCCCACCAGCCTTGAAACTCACCAGGCACCACTGAAACCAAAGTCCAAGTTTCTGCACTAGTTGCAGGCTCTTCATCACTGAAGGTTTTCAAAGAGAGTCTGGAAAGCCATCTGCTGGGGATGTTGTAGCTGTAGACTTCCTGCATCAAAACAGGGGGTTGGATTCAGGAGCGTAGCTATAACAGGTGCAGCTGCGACCCAAGCTTGGGGAGCTCACACACATGTAGAACACATGTGTACACTGGAGCAGAGTGCCCCACTCCATCTTCTACCCCAGAGCCCATTCCCACCTAGCTTGGACTAGATGACCCTTGAAGTCAATGCCAACTCTTATTACACAGGAAACCAGTGGCAGAATAGGTCAATGAAACAGCTAACACAATTACTCAATGCTTATCAAATAGTCCGGGCATTTAATAAATTGCAACATTTTCCCCCACAGTTTGTTTATTTATTTATTTATTTATTTAATTAATTAATTAATTAATTAATTAATTAATTAATTTAAGGCATTTGTAACCCACCCATCCTGCCACAGGCACAATATAAAACATTAACATTAAAACAACTTTTAAAATAGACAACAAAGGGAGGTATAAAAAATCCCCAACCACCCTGACCCATTCCCCCCACCCGACCCATCCTCCCGCCCCCCCCCCAAAAGCCAGGCAAAACAGCCACATCTTGCAACAGCATCAAAACGAGGGGAGATCAGGGTCATACGGGCCTCCACCAGCAGGGAGTTCCACAGCAGCGGGGTGCCCACCGAGAAGGCCCTCTCCATAGTGGCCCCCCAGCAGACTGGGGGGACCTCCAGGAGAGCACCCACAATGACCGCAGGGGCTGATCCAGAACCCGGGGGGTGAGGCAGTCCCGCAAATAGGTTGGGTCAAGGCCGTTTAGAGCTTTATAGGTAAGCACCAACACCTTGAATCGGGCCCAGAAGACTACAGGCAGCCAGTGCAGAGACTGAAGAACCGGTGTAACATGTTCCTGGCAGCCCAATTCTGGCTGCCCCGAACTGTTCGCAGGAGGGGCGGGGTATAAATATATTAAATAAATTAAATAAATTAAAATAATTAAATAAATTAAATAAAATCCTACCAGAAGATGGGCCGCCATGTCCTGCACCAGCTGCAGTCTCCATACTGTCACCAAAGGTAGCCCCACGTAGAGCGCATTACAGTAGTCAAGCCTAGAGGTGATGAAGGCATGGATGACGGTGGCCAGGTCAGAGTCCAAAACATACAGCTGAAGCCGACGCACCAGGTGTAATTGGTGAAA
>QEPC01010552.1:1952466-1974620 GCA_003113815.1 Sphenodon punctatus | reverse complement strand
GAACGAGGTTCAGAAGTTTGGGGTTCAACTCGAATTCGGGGTGTTCGGCCTGTTCGTGAACACCTCGAATCCGAACTGACTGAACACAGTTTGGGTTCCGAATGAATTGGGGAGCGGGACGGGGGGCAGGGAGGAACCCGGTTTTCTCTACCCCCTCCAGGCTGCGTGGGTGGAAGGGGTGCCGGGGAGCACTGCCCCCCACCCAGCCTGAGAATTTTTTATTTAACCCCACCCCACTCCAGGGAACACCCTACCTGGTGGTGCTGGGGCTCTGGCCCCAGGTCCGGCCGCAGCAGCGGCATTGGGTTTGGTGGCGGCGGCGCTCTAGAGCGCTTCAGGCCACTACTAGGCCTACCAGTTCAAACCAGAAGGACTAGTAGCGGCCTGAAGCGCTCTGGAGCGCCGCCACCACTGGACCCGCCGTTGTTGCCACCGCTGTTGCCAAACCCGGACCCTGACCTACCTGGTGGTCCTGGGGCCCTGGCCCAGTGGTCCTTGGTCAGGCAGCAGCAGTGGCAGTGGGTTTTGTGACGGTGGCGCTCCGACTGCTTCAGGCCACTACTAGGCCTTCCGGTTTGACCCGGAAGGCCTAGTAGGAGCCTGACATGCTCCAGAGCGCTGCCACCACCGGACCCGCTGCCGCTACCACCACTGCTGCCGCCGCTGGACCCAGGGCTAGAGCCCTGGCACCACCAGGTAGGGTGATCCCTGAGGTGGGGGGGGGTTAAAATTAAAAATAAAAATCCCAGGCTCAACAGGGTTGGGGGGAGGTGCTCCCAGCGCCCCTTCCACCCACGCAGCCAGGAGGGGGAGGGAAAACCACCCCTTCCCGTTCGAACGGGTTTGCCCCCTCCCTCCCCGAATGGGTTCGGCCCCCTCCCTCCCCGAAAGGGCCGAACCGAACAGTTTCAGGTTCAGCCAAACTCCGAACGAGCTGAACCCTGAACCCCCGGGGGGTTGCACATCCCTAGAGATGTCTATCCTAGTGGGTGAGCCCTCCAAGGGGGCTCCCAGTCCTGGACCATGACCCACATGGAGCTGGCAGCAGCAGGCGGAACCAGCAGCAGTGGCAGCACAGGTCTGGAATAGCCCAAAAGTGATTAGCAATGTGTCCTGGCCACCACGGCTCCCACAAATGGCGGACACACTTTGGGTGGTGCCCCCAAGGCCCAGCCCTAGAAGATATACCTGCAGGGGAGAGGAAGGGGGTCAGATGATGTCAGCTCCCGCTCCTGCCAAAAGAGCAGCCCAGCAGCGCTTACCAAATAAGTGACACAAACATGCTGGAAACTTGCATAAAAGTGTCAGAAAATGATGCAAAAGGACAGTCATGAGAAGTTCTGAAAAATCCTGAAAGGTGTCAGAAAACGGTGGTAAAGACAGAAAATTGCCAGCACCAATCTCGCAAAGGTGGAAGCACAGAGTCACTGACTAGTGGGGAAATACCAACAGTTTCAAGGGCTCACAAATTAGGTATTTCCTGAAGGGAAGGTTACACTTGCTCTTGCCTCAATACTGGTTAAAAGAATAGAGATCTGACCGCAGGTAAACGCAGTTTGACAAAAGGTGCACAAAGTAAAACTAAAACGGTTCCTTTTGGCCAAAATGCTCTGACTCAACATGAAAAGGCTAAGATAAACAGTTCTCCCTACAGATTACACAGGCTGTGTTGATACGCACCGTATTGAGTCATTCTCTAGCTCCACAGATTGATCTGCTAAAGAGAAGCCAGCGGATCTGTATCAAACTGATCATTCCAAAACGGAATCCAAGTTTCACTTGGACCTGAGCCTAGCTCTGGGACATTTGCCAAGAGCCTTGCATCCATGAAAAGTTAGCACAAAGGGGTGTGCAATTCATTCTCGTTACTATGATAATGAAAACGAAAATTTGGGGGGGGGGGCAGGATGTTATTGCAAATAACAAAAATGAAAAATAACAACAACAAAAATGAAAATGAATTTTAGTTTTCAAAATAATGGGGAAAAATTGAAAACGTATTTCCGGCTATACCTTTTTGTTTCTTCTTCTGTTCTGATTAAACTTGGGAATATTGTACCCCCAATGGAGGGCACTATGTGTACTAGGTTTTGGAAGGATTGGGTAAAGGGAACCAATTTTATAAGCAATTGAATGTTGTGATTTTAAGAAAAGCTGAACAAACATTCCTGGCTACAACTTCTTAATCTTCCATGCAATTTGCATGAAACCTGGGAAGATTATGTACCTTCCCAAGGTTACCAATCCTGCCAAATATCAGAAAGATTGGACAAAGGGTCCTGAAGTTAAGAGACATTANAAATCAGTGTGAAATACTTTTGGAAGAATTGTCAAATTTAGTGCTAAGGAACATGAGTCAACTTCTTCCCCAGACTATTCCTAGATTATCGGGAAACAGCTCAAAATAAAAAAGTATGCTAATATTCAATTGATTTATTTTTGCATAATTTTGAGTCCCTGTTGTGTTCACCATACATGAATGGTAGAGAAAACAGAGCCTCTCTTTGCCTATTTGCACTGTAGAATCCTGTGGCCACAAATCAATTTATCTTTTAATTAAACTTCAGTTTCATTCTAGTTATTCATAACCAAATTCTCCTGTGCATGGTAGGATGTCATAAAAAATTATGTCCCGATATAGAATCTAAGGGTAATTTCAGATATGACGGGCCCTTCAGCCCGCCACGCTGAACCACGGTCCAGGATCCGTTTTGGATCCCAGGCAGGATCAGTTCAGTTGCCCTTTAGACGTCCCAGCCTGATTCCTACAGGGGATCGGGGAGGGGGTGGGACTGCACGACACAATGTGATGTGACATGCGGCCATACAGCTCCGCCCCCTTGCGCTTCCCCGGCTGCCCGCACTCCGGGAGACGGGCGGACACAGCAGCCAATTTGGCTGCTGCACCCAATCCTGTCCCGTGGTCAGGACCATGATCCGGGATGGTGGAAGGTAACAGACGTTACCTTCGGCCGATCCCAGATCGTGGTCAATCCAACCACGGTTGGGGCCCGATCCCACCACGATTCTGGACCTCTGGGCAGCTGGAGGTCCAGAATTGTGGTCAATTTGTTTCCTGCCAGGCATTCACTGTGGTGAACATCTGGCAGGGAGCAAATAGACATTACAGGACAAACGGCCACCACAGGGAATTCACTGTGGTTGACCATGGTACCGTAACGTCTGAAATTAGCCTAAGTGTGACTGTTTAAAAAAAATAAAAGTGTGTTTAAAAACCACACAGTCATATTTGCTTTCGATCAGAACTTGAAGACCAGACTTTACTCATTCCTTACTCTACTTAGCAAAGATTTTCCCAAAGTTGATAGTTAAGAGTAGGCCTGAAACAAGTAATTGCAGTGAATGATGTTTCTGTAGGCAAACAGGCCATTTGCCTTCATTAGCGCAATGAGGAAATGTACGGGCTTTTTCACTACGTTTCACTGGTTGAACACAACGTGAACTGAGCTGCTATCAACTATGCTTAGCAGCTTATGCTTTATATTTATTTATTTATTTATTTATTTATAAAATCATTTAATACCCCACCCCGCCTACTCCAAGCAGCCTGGGGAGGCTTACAATATTAAAACACATAAAAACAATAAAACCATAAATGCAATAAAAGGGAAGGCACAAACCAAACTGCCCCTTCCCCCCATCCCATCCTACACCCCATCTCCCTCACCAAAAGCCAGTCTGAACAGCCAGGTTTTACGCATACGGCGAAAGGAGGGGAGATCTGGGGCCACCCGGGCCTCCACCAGGAGGGAGTTTCACAGCCTAGGTGTGGCCGCCGAGAATGCCCTCTCGATAGTGGCCCACAGGTGACCTCGGGTACGGCACCCCCAGCAGACCGCAGAGACTGCTCCAGAGCACGGAGAGCAAGGCGGTCCCACAGGTAAGTCAGGCCAAGGCCGTATAGGGCTTTATAGGTCAAAACCAATACCTTGAATCAGGCCCAGAAGACTATAGGCAGCCAGTGCAGAGCCTGGAACACTGGTGTAATGTGCTCATGGCGACCCATCCCCGTAAGGAGATGGGCCACAACATACATGCAGGACCGCCTCACCCTCTGGATTCTGGATCGACCTCTTTAAGGTGCCCTTCTTGAGGTCCCCCAGGTTTTGACCATGAGGGCATGCTTGGTGGCTGCACCTCAGCTGTGAAACTCCCTCCCATTGGAGGTCTGTCTGACTGATGACCTCCCCTCTTTCCATAAAATGTGTAAGACCTGGCTGTTCCGCCGGGCCTTTGCTGAGGGAGATGGGATGGTTGGATTGGGTTAGGGTGGGATTTTATTGTTTTTTTGGGGGGTAATACTGGGAATGTTGTTTTTAATGAATTTTATTATATGTTTTTAAATGTTGTTAGCCGCCCAAGATGCTTGTAGCAAAGGGGGTGGCATACAAATATTATTATAAATAAATAAATTTGGCACTAGCTATAGTCTCCGGACCATCATCATAGGTAGCCCCATGTAGAGTGTGTTGAAATAGTCCAATCTAAAGGTAATGAAAGCATGAATGATGGTGGCCAGGTCACTATCTAAAACAAACAGCTGAAGCCGTCACACCAGATGTAATTGGTGAAATGCACTCCTCGCCACAGCCCCCACCTGGAAATCCAGGCAGAGCTGCGGATCGAGGAGCACACCCAGACTACGGACCTGGGATACCAGTGGAGGGTGGACCCCATCAAAGATAGGAACCGCCACATCCACTGCCCTTCCCACCACCATCACCTCCATCTTGTCAGGATTCAACTTCAGTCAGCTCACCCTCATACAATTCCCAACAACCGCCAGACATCAGGTAAGCACCGAGTCTGCTGGGTCTGGATCAGATGAAAATGAGAGGTAGAGTTGGGTGTCATCATCATATTGATGACACCACACCCCATACCATCTCACGACCTTGCCAACTGGCTGCATATACACATTGAATGAAAGTGGGGACAGAATAGAACCTTGCGGGACTCCACACATGAGGTCCTGTAGAGATGAAGAACAATCCCCAAGCACCACAAGCTGAGTTGTCCCAGCCAGGAAGGAGCAGAACCAATCAAGGATGATCCCATCCACTCCAGCTTGATCCTACAAGCGAGTCATCAACATCTCATGGTCAACAGTATCAAAAGCAGCCGACATATCTAACAGAATCAGCAGGGTCCTACGACTCTGATCTAATTCATGGTGAAGGTTGTCAACCAAAGCCACAAGTGCAGTCTCCGTGCCATAGCCCGGAAGAAAACTGGACTAAAAGGAATTCAGATAGCCAGTGCAGTCTAGATGCCCCTGCAGCTGCTGGGCCACCACCCACTCAATAACCTTCCCTAAAAAGGGAAGGTTAGAGACCGGCCGATAACTGGCGAGGGAATCAACGTTGAGTGATGGGGTTTTTTTTAGCAGAGGCTACACCACCACTTCTTTGAGGCAGACTGGCACTCTGCCCTCCCAAAGGGAGGCATTGTTCACCCCCGCCAGCAGCGGCTCCACCGTCTCCTGACTGGTCTTAACCAGCCAGGACAGGTACGGGTCAAGTTCACAAAAGGTGACCCTAACAGTTCCAAGAACATCCCCGCCCCAGTGGATGACACCAACTGAAATTGATCCCACAAAACTGGACAAGGTGGGGCTTCCACAAACGCTGGTTCACCCACTGCAATAGTGCGGCGTCAAAGTTGTGGTGAATCTGAGCAATTTTCTCTGCAAAATAATCACCGAACATGTCACAGCAGGCATTAGATACCTCTGATTCCAGGCGGAGGGAGGGAGGACTGACCAACCCCCTTGCCACCCGGAAAAGCTCCACTGGACGAGATTTTCCAAAGGCCATACAGGCAGCAAGAAACTCCTTTTTTTCTGCCCTTACAGCTACAGCATAGGCACATAAACTGACTCTATGCTTCAATCTGTCAGCTTCAGCATGCGAACGGCACCATTGCTCCAACTGCTTCCCTTTCCTGCTTCAGCAACCTCAGGCCCTCCATAAACCATGGAAGCCTGAGGAGCCATCACTGAGGGAGTGGATGCCTCAGAGCCGTCCGGTCGATGGCCTCCAACAGCCAGGTATTCCATAAAGCCACGAGGTCATCAAGCAGGTAGTCATCAAGATCAGAGGGTAACTCCCCAAGAGCTTTAAGGAACCGCTTGGGTTCCATTAGTCTCTGGGGGAGAACCATCCGAATGGGTTCTACACTCCCCCGGGGCAGACATGCACCAGGAGATGTGCTCGCAGGAGGTAATGATCCATCCATGACAAGGGTTCTACTTACACCTCCCCCACCTCAATGTCGGTGCAAAAAATCAGGTCCAGGGTATGCCCCCCATCATGCGTTGGACTGTTGACAATTTGGGACAGGCCCATGGTTGCCATGGAGGTCATGAACTCATGCTCCTCACCATCGAGACTGGCATCAGCAAATATGTTGGAGTTCCCCAAGATGAGTTTCTTCGGGGAATGAAACACCACATCTGACATCAGCTCCATCAGCGCGAGTACGGATGTTGCCCTACCGGTAGGTGTACGTTATACTAGCAACATGCCCAATTGGTCCCCCTGCCAAATCAAACACAAGATGGAGGCCCTCTACCCCCAATATGGCCTGCACCAGATACCTCCTGACAGACCACGAATCCTTAAATATAATGACTACACCGCCCCCCCACTCCCACCCCGGTACCTCCAACCGAGGTTAATGCTGCACAGAGTACCCAGCCGCCATGAAGTCAGACAAAATAAGCCCAGACTCATCATCCAGCCAGGTCTCCATAATGCACACGAGGTCAGCGTCATCATCCAGGATTAACTCCTGGACTGTAATGGATTTATGAATTACCCACCTCGCGTTCAGCATCATCAGATTCCAGCCAGGAATCCTCTAGCTGCTTTGTCACCTGTTTGGGGGGGGAGTGAGAGGGACAGGCAACAGACACAGATTTCATCACCACCCCCCAGCCATCCCTCCCCTCCTAGGGAGATTCCCTCCCCACCAATTCCCCCATTCCACCTGCTCACAGTTGGCAGAATCTCACACCTCCCCCTCGGGATTCTTCCCCCCACACACACACTGGGGGGAAAACATCTCCCTCCCCAACCCACTCCCTCTCAATCCCCCCTCACACAGATGCCAGAGAAAATCCAACCTCCCACAACATAATACCCCCTACCCAAAACACATAACCCCCCTCACAGGCCTTCCCTAAACAAATACCCAGTCCACCATCACACACTCCACAGTTCCACTGGTGCAGCCCTTAGGCACACGGCCTGCAGGGCATGCCTGTGGTGCTGTAGAGCCACAAGCTGCTGATATCCCCCTCTGACTCCCAGCAGTCCGTGCATGAGGACTGCCCCGCCCCCTCTCCTCCCACAAGGGAAGGGGGGGTGATATCACCTGGGGCCGGGAGATGTGTAAGGATGTGCGAACGAGGTTCAGAAGTTTGGGGTTCAACCCGAATTCGGGGTGTTCGGCCTGTTCGTGAACACCTCGAATCCGAACTGACTGAACACAGTTTGGGTTCCGAATGAATTCGGGAGCGGGACGGGGGGCAGGGAGGAACCCGGTTTTCCCTCCCCCCTCCAGGCTGCGTGGGTGGAAGGGGTGCCGGGGAGCACTGCCCCCCACCCAGCCTGAGAATTTTTTATTTAACCCCACCCCACTCCAGGGAACACCCTACCTGGTGGTGCTGGGGCTCTGGCCCCAGGTCCGGCCGCAGCAGCGGCATTGGGTTTGGTGGCGGCGGCGCTCTAGAGCGCTTCAGGCCACTACTAGGCCTACCAGTTCAAACCAGAAGGACTAGTAGCGGCCTGAAGCGCTCTGGAGCGCCGCCACCACTGGACCCGCCGTTGTTGCCACCGCTGTTGCCAAACCCGGACCCTGACCTACCTGGTGGTCCTGGGGCCCTGGCCCAGTGGTCCTTGGTCAGGCAGCAGCAGTGGCAGTGGGTTTTGTGACGGTGGCGCTCCGACTGCTTCAGGCCACTACTAGGCCTTCCGGTTTGACCCGGAAGGCCTAGTAGGAGCCTGACATGCTCCAGAGCGCTGCCACCACCGGACCCGCTGCCGCTACCACCACTGCTGCCGCCGCTGGACCCAGGGCTAGAGCCCTGGCACCACCAGGTAGGGTGATCCCTGAGGTGGGGGGGGGTTAAAATTAAAAATAAAAATCCCAGGCTCAACAGGGTTGGGGGGAGGTGCTCCCAGCGCCCCTTCCACCCACGCAGCCAGGAGGGGGAGGGAAAACCACCCCTTCCCGTTCGAACGGGTTTGCCCCCTCCCTCCCCGAATGGGTTCGGCCCCCTCCCTCCCCGAAAGGGCCGAACCGAACAGTTTCAGGTTCAGCCAAACTCCGAACGAGCTGAACCCTGAACCCCCGGGGGGTTGCACATCCCTAGAGATGTCTATCCTAGTGGGTGAGCCCTCCAAGGGGGCTCCCAGTCCTGGACCATGACCCACATGGAGCTGGCAGCAGCAGGCGGAACCAGCAGCAGTGGCAGCACAGGTCTGGAATAGCCCAAAAGTGATTAGCAATGTGTCCTGGCCACCACGGCTCCCACAAATGGCGGACACACTTTGGGTGGTGCCCCCAAGGCCCAGCCCTAGAAGATATACCTGCAGGGGAGAGGAAGGGGGTCAGATGATGTCAGCTCCCGCTCCTGCCAAAAGAGCAGCCCAGCAGCGCTTACCAAATAAGTGACACAAACATGCTGGAAACTTGCATAAAAGTGTCAGAAAATGATGCAAAAGGACAGTCATGAGAAGTTCTGAAAAATCCTGAAAGGTGTCAGAAAACGGTGGTAAAGACAGAGAATTGCCAGCACCAATCTCGCAAAGGTGGAAGCACAGCGTCACTGACTAGTGGGGAAATACCAGCAGTTTCAAGGGCTCACAAATTAGGTATTTCCTGATGGGAAGGTTACACTTGCTCTTGCCTCAATACTGGTTAAAAGAATAGAGATCTGACCGCAGGTAAACGCAGTTTGACAAAAGGTGCACAAAGTAAAACTAAAACGGTTCCTTTTGGCCAAAATGCTCTGACTCAACATGAAAGGGCTAAGATAAACAGTTCTCCCTACAGATTACACAGGCTGTGTTGATACGCACCGTATTGAGTCATTCTCTAGCTCCACAGATTGATCTGCTAAAGAGAAGCCAGCGGATCTGTATCAAACTGATCATTCCAAAACGGAATCCAAGTTTCACTTGGACCTGAGCCTAGCTCTGGGACATTTGCCAAGAGCCTTGCATCCATGAAAAGTTAGCACAAAGGGGTGTGCAATTCATTCTCATTACTATGATAATGAAAACGAAAATTTGTGGGGGGGGGGCAGGATGTTATTGCAAATAACAACAACAAAAATGAAAATGAATTTTAGTTTTCAAAATAATGGGGAAAAATTGAAAACGTATTTCCGGCTATACCTTTTTGTTTCTTCTTCTGTTCTCATTAAACTTGGGAATATTGTACCCCCAATGGAGGGCACTATGTGTACTAGGTTTTGGAAGGATTGGGTAAAGGGAACCAATTTTATAAGCAATTGAATGTTGTGATTTTAAGAAAAGCTGAACAAACATTCCTGGCTACAACTTCTTAATCTTCCATGCAATTTGCATGAAACCTGGGAAGATTATGTACCTTCCCAAGGTTACCAATCCTGCCAAATATCAGAAAGATTGGACAAAGGGTCCTGAAGTTAAGAGACATTATTTTGAAAATGCATTTTTGGGAGTAACATTTTTATATTCCATTCTGTTTACAAGACATTTGGCAGGAATATATCACACACCTTCCCTGTCATCTCTGCAAAACAACAGGACAACTTAAGGTCCAAATTTTATAAGCAATTGAAGTTGTCCCCTTGAAGACCATTATTCAGATAAATAGCAGCACATGCAGAAGTCAGTTAGAGGCAGGCACCTGGCATGGAAAGGGAGGCTGTAGGAGGGAGAACTGGGAGCAACCCAACAGACAGACAGACATGTTCACTAGCCAATTACTGCATGCTTCCAGCTTTACAGGACCAATCGGTGGTGGCTTCGAGGCGGGCACAGGGGGCAGCCCTGAGGTGGGCATAGAAGAGACATGACTGGGACTTTGGGGATAGCATCCCAGCAATCAGGTAATAGTTTACACATCCAGGCTGGCCAATTATCATCACAATCACATCCTGCAGCTCTGTGACAGAGGACATAAAAGAATCTCTATTGGCTCTTTCCTAAACAGATGCTTCTGACTTCCCAGTAGCAAGTGGGGGAGAGAAGTTGGGATGGTCACAGCACAGAATGAGGATATTTGGTTGACATTCCTGCTGGCCAATTGGCCTCACAAACAGTTCTTATACCACAGTGACACGTAAGACAATCCCTGTCATAGCTTCATTCTCTGTATATGCCGTGCAGGCTTATAAAATTGGGACATTTTATCACATCTTTCTGATATTTGGCAGAGATGATTCTGAAGATACGAGATACAGCTTTGCCAAATTCCATGTACACTGGTTGGACTACAAAGATGTTAGACAGATATACATTTATAAGTTAATTGCTAATACCACCAGGACCCATTAGCTAATCCTTCTGAAATCTGGCATAGATAGTAATCTTGAATAGGGGTATAAACCTGCCAAGTTCCATCCACATTAGATGGGAGACAAAGATGTTAGAGCCAGGAATGTATATGCATATTTTTGGCAAAATAATATAATTCAACTGCTTATAAAATCAGATTCCTTTATCCATTCTTTCTGAAATTTAGTACACATAATGCCTCTCAGGGGAGGTATAATACCCCCAAGTTTCATCCAAATATACTGAAAATTGTAAAAGGTACAGCCAAGAATGTGTTTTCCATTGAAACCAATAAAAATCGAAAACAAAAGAAAAAACGAAAACAAATTTTTTTTTTTTTTTTGATACTTACAAACAAACAAAAACAGCTGAAAGAAGAATAATGACATGGACCCCTGGTGCACACCTCTAACAAGCATTTTCCTAGTGGGGCAGTCTATTTTTGTCCGTGTCATATGCTTGGAAATACAGCAGGTGCTTGGCTGATAAAATGTCCTGAAAACCCCATCCAGATTAAAGCAGCTATTGTGTCTATAACAGGCCTTTCTCTGTTTCTTTCTGCCTTTCTTCCCACCCCTTATCCTCTCTCCCCTTCCGTTCCTGCATCCCTTTTCCTTGGCGACTTATTATTATCCTCTGCCTCTTTGTTTGTGTAACATTTGCTTCTCCCCTCTCATTTCAGAGGATTGCATTGTAGGAACATTCTCGGCATGATTGTCAAGCACTTACGCCTTGTTGCATCAGAGAGGACATATGGCATCAACTAACAACCAATAAAGGGAGTGAGCTCATGCGGATGGTGACTCAACAACGCTCCTCTGTTGCCTATTATAAAAAAAAAGAGAAGCCTGCTTTTACAAGGCTAAAGGCACATTACGGTAAAGCCTCTGAGAGCTTTAAGGAGCAGCGTGGCAAAGATCTCACTTAGTCTGCATGCACTGAGCACTATTTTCCATACCTGGTTTGATTACCCTGTTTGTTGTTGAGCCTGGGAGTTTTTCTCCAGAGAAGGTGAAATCTGAAAACAGTAGAAAACGTCTGATTTTTAACACACCATCCTTGGTTAAGCAGTGTTCATGACAGGTGCAACGAGGAATGTATGGAGGAAACAGCCATAACTTCCAACCTTCAAACAGCACATTCTTGTCTAGCTGCCTGGAATTTACAATTTCAAGAATCTAACATTTAACGTAGCATACATCTAGGTATGCTTCTCCATACCCATAAATTATCTATGACACTATCTCCACCTGCAATACAGAGGCCAGCTCTTCTCTTTTAGAGTGAATAGTGTCACAAACTGAATGCTGCTACATTCTGAATGTTGCAGGAAATTCTTACTACTTATTAATTATTAATTATTATTATAATTTATTTATGTTTTTAACCCATCATTTTCCAAAGGCTCGGGACACCCAATTATGCAAAAAATACTGGGTATTACCTTTTTACTAGCATTGGGAAGGGAAGTTGAAAAATTGGTACTGGAAGTTGGAAAATTGGAACAAAAATGGTAAATTGGGATCAAATAAATGGTATATCCGTTCTGTGGCAGGGTGCAGCCAGGGAGGACTGAGAGCCCTTTGAGGAGACGGTAAGTGCCAGCTTGGGGATTGCGCTGGGCTGAAGTTAAGGCAATGGACTAAATAACTGGTTATGGGCTAGGCAGAGCCAGCCCAGCAAAGACATATAAAATAGAGGTAAAGGCTAGAGTGAAGTGTGGGATGGTAATGGCCCTTTATGGGCTGAGAAACTAGAGGGCAGCCATGCCCACTCTTGGGATATAAAAAGAATGCAAAGACACAAAGAGAGTCACTCAGTGCCTGACTAATGGGATAGGATCTCTGCTGGAGAGCTGAGCTCCTGACGATCCCTCTCCAAGGTGCTGATTCCTAGGCTGAGCAGTTATGGAAAGCCTGGTGCCTGGGCTATTGGACGTGGGCTGGGGAATAGCCTAGCCCTCACACTGTCCAAGGTCCTGAGGAGGGTGCTGGTGAGTGCAGAGGAGCCCTGCAGAAACTTCATGGACTTTGGGGTTTGTGGTATAGCCTGAGAGGCTGTGAAATTACCAGGGAACTGTGCTTGACCCAAAGACCCGAAACAGAACTTTGAGTAACAGGCAGGGGGCATGCTGCCTGGCTAGCTAGGAGTAGGGACTTGGGCTGTCGGGGGGCTGTTTCCTGGCCACAGTGACAGGCTATGGTGAACTGTATAAAACAATGATGAAGATACATATGGCGAGAGATTAAAGGACATTGGTGATGGAGACTGTATGTTGCTTGAGATACCTCTTGTTATTGAAGAAAAGGACTTTATTCTAATAATAAAGAGAGAGCGGTGCCTGTGGTAAGCGAGTGACTCAGCCTAATTTACCCCTGAGAGTGATTTACTAGGGTCTGATCCAGCAGGGACTCACCCTTGGAAATCGCATCCTGTTTACAAGTACATTGGGTGGTCCATCGAGTACTAATTGAGGTCTGACTATTAAGCAGCAATGGTCTTGTGTGATTAGACTAATCTGAAGCTATCGCCAATCCCTGAAATTTCCTGTTTGTCACTTCCTGCTACGGAGTGATCATACAACTGTGGCCAGAGCATGAAGGAGCAGGGAATCCCTCCTCCATCCTGCACTCCAGGCTATTTCTAGAACACGGCTTGTGGGGATATCACAAGGGCATTCCTCTGTGCTCTCTGCTGTAGTTACCATGGCAGCCACTTCATGGAGGGTAAAACTGACCGGCAAGTGTGTTCTTCTGTATTACATTGCTGCCAATGGGGAAAACTCGGGGAACGTGTGTCCCTGAACATGGTTTTATTTCAATTCTGCTTCTTCAACTGCTTTCTCTGTCTAGTGAAGGCTGGCGACAGTAGGGACAAATCTTATCACGAGCCTTGTTTACTAAACCAAAGATAGATGTTCAATCCTATCCGATCCATTAAGTCTTACAACCATGGTTTGACTTTATGGGATCTGCCTTTGGCCTGTTGTAACAGTAACCACCCCAATAGTTACTTCTTTTTCAAGAGATACATCCTTTCACATCATGTAGCTGAAATAATGCAATTTGCATCTTCTAATGCTACCATTGACGGTGTATTTATTTATTTATTTATTTATTTTTCATAATTTATATCCAGCCCCCTCTTGTCCAAAGGCAGCTTGGGGCAGCTAACTTATCAACCATAAAAACACAAGTAAAAACCATAAAAATACACTACAATATAATAAGTATAAAATAGAACAGCTTAATAGACCAAGAGATCCTGAATAAATACCCATCCCCCTAAGAGCCCCCCATCCACTACCTATCCCCCTCACCAAACACCAGGCGAAACAGCCAGGTTTGACTGTTTCTACGGAAAGAAGGGAGATCCGGAGACAGGTGAACCTCCACTGGGAGAGAGTTCCACAGGCTTGGCGCGGCCACCAAGAACACCCTCTCAAAGGTTGTCACCCGGTACACCTGGGGGACTTCCAAGAGGGTGCCCCCAGCTGACTGCAGGGGCCAATCCAGGACCCCAGGGATGAGGTGGTCCCACAGGTAGGCAGGGCCCAGGTCGTATAGAGCTTTAAAGGTAACAAACAACACTTGGCATCAGATCCGGATGACTGTAGGCAGCCAGTGCAGAGAACAGAGCACTGGTGTGATGTATCACTCGCAGCAGCTGGAGCCATGCCTGCACTGGGCCCCAGATAGAGCCAGCCTCCTCAGAAGAGGCAGTCTTCAGCCATGCCGGTACCGGGCCTCAGATAGCACCTGCTTCCTCAGAAGAGGCATCCTCCAGACCTGCTGGTGCCAGGCCCCACGTAGCACCTGCCTCATTGCCTCAGAGACAGCTATGGCCTTGACCCATCAGAGCCAGGTTAGAGGGCTGCATGGGAGGAGAGGAAACACCTGGTACTTCCTCTTCTTCCCCTGCATAAGGGGAAAGCTGCAGGCTGCCAGTGGCTTACCCTTATCCTTGCAACATGGACCTGCCTGCTGTCATTCTCATCGTAACCAAGCCAAGTACGTGCACTTGAGACCTCGTATCTTCATGAATTTTAGACCCTTTGTCTCTCCCTCTGTTCCCCTTCCTAAGTCTCTCCCCCAGCTCCTGTCTCTCAGATTGTAAGCCCTAGGGGCAGAGACCATGTCTATTTTATTACTTTGTAAAGTGCCAGGTACACTGCTGGTGCTATATAAATATTTGTTAATAATAATAATAACAACTCGCTCCCCTGGTACAGTCTCCCTATGCCTCTGTCCACTACCCTGCCTCCGCACTTCACCTGCCTACCTCCTCTTCTTCCCTCTGTCTGTTGCTGCTGCCTTGTTGTTGTTTTTTTCATTTCATTTCATTTTTAATTTGTATCCCGCACTCTCCCGCCCAAAGGTGGCTCAAGGTGGCTCACAACAGCAAATAAATACAATAATTGTGGGTTTTTTCCCATGCAGGGGAACCCAACAATCAAAGCAACACACAAATACAGCAATGCTAGGGTCTATATCCCACACAGGGGGATTCAACATTTCAAAAACAATACACAATCGACACTCCCCCCCTTAATAATAATAAATAATTACATCTTACCCCCTCCAATTATCCTCTGCTATTATCAGTCCTAACATTCCCATCCTGTTCACATCCGGGATCTTCTACAATACATCCTTCTGTCCCCTGCTGCCACCAGGGGACATTCTCCCTCTCAACCCCTCTCTCACTTTTGATCCACTATTTTTTTTTATTTTTTTTGTGGTCCACTATTGCCTGCACTAACTGACTACCCGGCTTGGTCTGCGCTTTACCTTGACTACGCCTCTGCCTGATCACATTGCTAACACCTGTGCTACCTGATTACACGACTTGACCTGAGCTCTACCTTGACTACACCTCCCACTGACCTGCCAGTCCCAAACCTGACAAAGTGTGAGTGGGCAACAGCTGCACAGGCTATAAAGGACTAATGAGCTTCAACAGCAAAGGAGGGTGAGGATTCAATTCATGTTAATTCACAAGTTGTATGCTCAGAAGGGACCATTTTAAGATAATCTAGGCTGATGCAACTAAGTTTCCTTCAGTCATTACTCTATCAAGCCCACAAATGTATGCATAACTTTTGCAAAAGGGTTCTTCTTGATTAGTGCTGAAACAGATAACAAAAATGTCACCCACAATTTATTTATTTATTTATTTATTTATTATTATTACAATGTATATGCCGCTCCCTCCTGCTACAAGCATCTCGGGGCGGTTAACAACATTTTAAAAACACATAACTAAAGTACAGTTAAAACAACCTAAAACCCCCAGATTAAAATAACCCATACCTAAACTCTCCCTAACCCAACTTAGCCCCCCGCCCACTACCCGTCTCCCTCATCCCTACCCACTTCCTTCCCCAAAGGCCTGGGTGAACAGTCAGGTCTTACAGGCCCGGCGGAAGGCCAGCAGACTTGGGGCCAGTTGAGCTTCCTCCAGGAGGGAGTTCCAGAGCTGCGGTGTGACCACCGAGAACGCCCTCTCCATTGTGCCCCCACCCCCTGGCTAACCCAGGGGACCTCCAAGAAGGCACCCCCGGCAGACCGCTAAGATCGCCCCAGGACCCGAGGAGTGAGGCGGTCTCTCAGATAGGAGGGGCCCAAGCCGTATAGGGATTTAAAGGTTTTTTAATATCCAGTATTCTAGTTAATATCCAGTATTCCAGTTAGCTTGGTGATTATTCAGTAACTAACTGGTTACCAGGGAGGTTAACTGCCAAACTGGATTGCTGGATATTACCATTTACCATATGACTCCCGTTACTGTACTTGCTCTATGCGGGTGATTGAAACTACAGACCACCAAATGTTATTCTGCCCATACTATCGGAGTCTGAGGGAGGTATGGCTATCCCCAATATGGGAAAAGACAACAAGGCCTAAGAGGCAGAGATCGATATCCACTCTATCTACCCTGACTGCATCTGATGACCTGCTTGCAGTGGCTATTTTTGTAGGCCTGATGATAAAAAGAAGGGAAGTTATACAGGCATCCCTTAGGGGTGTTGGTAACCAATTTCCCCTGATTTGAGGAATGTCGGGAGCAGTACTGTTGAATTACTGGAGAAGTACTGACTAAACTTAGATATTGGCTATAACTAACGGAGGGTTAGCCTAAATTCAATGGTTAGGGAATGTAACTATCTGGCCTATGAGAATTAAGCTCGAACTTGTTGTCATTTCAGGGGACAAACTCTGCCGCGGCAACCCCCGCAGAAGAGCTAGGCAATGCCCTAACTGCATGATTTTCTTTCTTCTGTATTAGCTACAGCCGTGGGGTGATAAAAAGATGTGGCATTTATAGGACCATTATTATGATTTGTATTGTAGTGTTATTGTTTATTGATATTGATGTTGTTTATATTGTTATATATATGCATTTTTGTGGCTATGGCGAAAGCTAGCCGAATAAACAAATACCATACTACCATGGCCACGACCCCTAAGTCCCTTACAGAGTCACTGTTTCAAGAATCTGTGTATTCTTGACATGCCACCCTCACTTCCATCCTACTCCATTGCCTCAGTTAATGAAAACAGGTTGAATCACAGTCAACCAAAGTTCTGCCCCAGTAACCTACAATGTTAGATTAATGATGACTACTACCCACAAGTAGTATATACTTGTAGAACCTCTTCCCCACACTCTAAACACAGGACCAGGTGACTTTTACCTCTTAGCATGATTAATATCATCCTCCTCCCTTTCTGTAAAGATCACTGAAATAACAGCAACTTCCCACCCCCCAAAAAAATCCCTTACATTTATCTCCTCCTAGCCATGTCTTGTTTGTTTTCTCTTTAACGTGTATTGCTAAACTGTATTAATGAGAAGGATGATAGTTATTTAATATCCCCTTCCAAAAAAAGGCACTCAACCAAAGCACACAAGGACTTGAAATAATTAGGAAGCTATAATTGGGTACATTACGAAGGGCATGAAATTAACTCTAGCTAAATTAACTCCTCTCCCTCAAATGAACATAGAGGAGAAATCACAAAGAGCACATCTTTCTCATACTAATTGGAAGCAAAGCAATGCAGCGCTTAGTGGCTTATCAGTGGCTCTCTCGGAGCCCCAGTGACACTCAGAGTGTCCTTTGCACACCATGTGAGACTGTGCTACAGCCATACTCTCCCTCAGACTGGCGTGCCTGGGTCTTCCTATTCCACTGCTGATGGGCAACTTGGAACGACATTTGAAATTTGTTTCTGAAATTCATTTCTGAAAACAAATACCCAATTTGATTGAATTTGTTTCTGCTTTAAAGCAGTGTAGCCTAGTGGAGGATATGCTTGGATTGGGGAAAGCTAGGTTCAAATCCTGTCTTAGCAATGAAGTTGCTTGGTGGTCTTGGGCAAGTCATTGGGTGTAAACAGATGGACCGCAGCACCGGTTCTGTTCTGCCGGCGGGGGGGAGGGGGCGTCTGTCTAAAGGTGGGTGAGGAGGAGCAGAAGTGGAGCAGGTGGCACCCACTTGCAGTGCTCAGGAACACCCGGCGTACCACCAGAAGAGTAGGCCGACCAAACTCACAGCACCAGCCTGAGGCAGAGCTGCAGTTCATCTGCTCAGTGGACGGCAGCTGCAGCTGCAGCTCCGCCTGAGCCACAATAGGGATGGGNACGTGGGCAGAAATCCTAGAGCATCTGAGGAGCGACCACTTCCAGCCTCTGTCTCCGCTGTCTCTCTCACAGGCGCTGCCAGTGGGACTGAACACAAGTGCCTGAAATACATGAAGGGGGCTGCCCGTTTATTAGGCTGGACACATTAAACATATGAGTGGGGTCTGCACAGACTGAGCCTGGACTCCAGCGGGCTATTATCTTGTTTAACACCATAGTGTCGCATCCCCTCACTGCCTCCAAAGGTACCCAGGACAGTTGACCCTTCTCCCATTGCCACCAGGGCCCAAGCATTATCTGAAGCCCTGTACAAACTTGTAATATGTCCCCCCACCCCCACCACAATCCCATCCCATACACACAATCTCATGAGTCATGAAAGAAAAAATTCTTTTTTATTTCTGAAATAACCTAAAGACTTGTAGTTCTTCAGAGAGAGTGTCACATAGAGTCACTCTCTCTCTCTCTCTCAAATTACAAGTCCCAGACCTTGGGTTGTGTTGAATTCTCTTTTTTACACACAGACTAAAAAGCAGGAACTTAAGCTGCTACCAGTAACCATCCGTGGACACTTGTTTTGCCCATGCAAGTGGACTGATCAAGGCTTGTAAAATGTAGGTTTACATTTTATTTCAGCTGAAAGCACATGTGTCTAAATCACTCCTGCTATAGGCTTTGACAGCTTCTGAAAATTGCCAGGTAGGTTCTCTCATTTGATCTTTCAGCAACACCGGAGCTCATGTAAACAAGAGGCTATAAATACATTCTGCGTCAATTAGTACACTTTGAAAGAAGCATACTGCCACAGCCCCCCTCTCCCCCCCGCCCCAGGCCCCCCATCCCTAGTGAGTGCAATCAAGGAGCCGCATTAGGAAGAAAATGCAGTTTTCAGAGGGAGAACGACACTTCAGCGCTGACCCAAGTGGAACTCACACTGCTGCTGAGGATTAATGCTGGCACTAAATAGCTAAAGGATTGCCACACCCCCCCTCTTGATAGAAGAAGCAGCTTTGCTAAAAAAATTCCCAAGTATCTGTCTCAAGGTTTTGTACTGCCAACTATCACTGCAGTATCCAAGCATCATCTGTACAAGATAGACAGGGAGGGACCTGTGTTCACTGCGTTTTCCCTATTGTCACCAATGGGGGAAATGCTGTGGGGGGGCGGTTCCAAAACAGGATGATAAAGAGTAAACATCAGCATCAGGCTAGCATCCAATGTATAAATGTCGGATGCTAAAACCAATGAATCTGCTAGCTGCATTTGCCAGAGAGAGAACAAGGATAGGAGATATATTTAAATCCTAATAAGTGACACTCCTTCATATTATAGGATAGCCCTTGCAGTTGTCAAATACAAAAGGAAGGTGTTACTTTATAAAAGCAGCAGAAAGAGAGATGAGAGAACACAAGGAGGATTCCTTCCTTGCATTTTGGCACAGGGGGTTGTGGGGAGGGCTTTCTAGATCCTGGATCTGGCCCCTGGATCCAGTTCCTACCCTCAAGCACTGAAAANATTTGACATCTAAACTCATTGATTTTACAAATGTAGGCGCTGCAGCATTTTCCCAGCTGTAGGTCAGAAACAGATGTTCTGTACAAAAGCTCTTATTGGTGTATTTGAAATTAGGCAGCTTGCAAACTTGACACTGTAGGTGATCTCTCCACAACTTTGGCTCCAACTGTAAAGCAGAGACAAATACTGCTACTCAGTTATGCTGGATTCAGCCCTAAAGCAGTAGGACTTTTAGGCTATAAATTACAGCGCTAGGATTTCTTAGCAGGGACGTCTGCCATCAAAGATCAGGGAAGTGGTAGGAATTGTAAAGAGGTTTGCAACCTTACATTCATGTTCTTCCTAACCAGTCCTCTTTACAACGATACCACAGGGGCATTTAGTGATTAAGGCATCAGACTGGGACTGTGGAGAGCCAGATTCAAATCCTGTTGTGGCTCTGGGCACTTTCAGTTATCACCGCTTCCAGGGTAAACTCCATGGTGAACTAGAATCAATGGGGCGTGATTGGTTCCATCAAAGCCACGTTTGTTCTTTGCCCTAGCCTGTTGGGCTCCTTAGCTGAAGAAGAACGTGCCCCCAAAGCACCATGACAACACAGAGCTCCATAAGAGGCATGGCTACGTTGGCGATGGGCAGGGGGAATGCCTTAGACACACCCTTTTTCTGACATAGCTCCTCCCCTTATGGAATGCCATGATGTCATGGTGCTTCCGTCAGAGAGCAGCACCCAGACACATTGAGCTTGGGCTCAAGAGACTCCCATGCATGGGTAAGGTCCAATTCAGTTACCCTGTGGAAACTAGAGACAAGGGTGCCGCCTGTATGTTTGTCTGGTCAGGGGCATGGGGACAATTGGAAAGCATAGCAAAGGGACTCCCCTCAGTGTTTATCAGGGACCCCCTCACACCCTTTCTGGCATAGTCCTGCCTCCTGTGGAATGCTGTGATGTCACAATGCTCCAAAGGGGGTGTGGTCATTTCAGAAGGAGGCAAGAGTGTCATAGCCCCGCCCCTTTCTGACTCAGCCACACCCCTTTCTATTATGGTCGAGTAGCCTGTTGTTCTGAAGGGGACAGAACAAGTAAAATCTGTGTGTGGGACGGGTCATTTTCACCCTTCCCCATACCTATACCAGGGGAAATGTCTTCCATGGATCACTCACTAC
Organism: Sphenodon punctatus; assembly: GCA_003113815.1. Classification (NCBI taxonomy): domain Eukaryota; kingdom Metazoa; phylum Chordata; class Lepidosauria; order Sphenodontia; family Sphenodontidae; genus Sphenodon; species Sphenodon punctatus. The sequence goes on along the minus strand of QEPC01010552.1, from coordinate 1,953,720 downwards.
AGGTTTACCACATGGTATAAATGTTCACACGTCAAAAATGAGCATTGTATGGCAATTCGTTACGGATCTTCTGCAGCTTTTTAGCAGCCTTAACCACTTTGAGGTACCCCTTGAAGTAAATTAAGGTCCTTCAGAAGAATTCGGACCACTATGCCATTTCTAAAAGAAAGACTCAGCTGACCATGTGTAATTTGTTAGATTTATTTTCTCACAGTCACTGTACAAAGATGTTTTTGTCTCCAGCACTGCGGTGTAAATAGTTGGTGATGGGCAATGCTCAGTCCTCCTGCTATTGCTTCTTCTTTTGTCTTTCAGAGCAAGATATTGGGCATTACCTTAGGCAACTGTCATGCAAAGTGTTTTCTTTGTGTAAAATGGGAAAAGTCTAATAGAGGTTTTACTGGAGCAAGTTTCAAGTCAGCACTTCCAAAAACAATATTAAAAAAAAATCCCCTTACCTGTTATCAATGTTCCATTATGAAAGTGATAAATATTTCAGGACTCTTCCCCTCAAGAGTAAAGCTTCTTCACTTCTTAACGATATTGCCCCCTCTCTCTAAGGTCACTTGATGTGCTTATTTTGGGTCCGGGAAATAATCCCCAGGAAATAACCCTTGAAAACATTTGCAGGGCTTGTCGGGTGCAAACACTCCTTCTCCCCCTCCACACGGCCTTGCTGGCAATCATCCGGGAGACTGCAAACTGGATTTCCCCACTCTGCAATCTCCTGGATGATTGCCAGCAAAGCCACATTTGCACCCGACAAATCCTGCGCGTGTTTTGGCTTCCGGATTATTTCCCAGAGCCAAAACAATAGGGATGGGCGAACAGATCGCGGTTCGGGTTCGTCCGCGTTCGATTCGGCAGTTAGGCTAGTTTGCCGAGTTTGGGTTCGGTTGTTTGGTTCGGCCGTTCTGTTCGGCCGTTCGGTTAGGCGGTTCGGCTGTTCGGTTCGGTCATTCGGGAAATGTTGTTATAGGTGGGGTTTTTTTATATGGGTTTTTTTGTTTTTTATTGGGTTTTATATGGTTTTCTTTTGTTTTTTATTTGGTTTTTTTGTTTTTATATGGGTTTTTTAATTATTTTTTTAAATCTAATATTATATCTATCTACCTACACTAAATCTAACTGCTGTTAACTATTCTAAATGCTATGAACTAAATGGATTATCTAATAAGTACACAGACCTACTCCTACAAACACTAAAACTAAATCACTAACGCTATCTCTATCACTAAGCTAACTCCTACAACT
>QEPC01010552.1:1865193-1885639 GCA_003113815.1 Sphenodon punctatus | reverse complement strand
TTAGTGATTTAGTTTTAGTGTTTGTAGGAGTAGGTCTGTGTACTTATTAGATAATCCATTTACTTCATAGCATTTAGAATAGTTAATAGTGGTTAGATTTAGTGTAGACAGATATATATAATATTAGATTTAAAAAAATAAGAAAACCCCATAAGAACAAAAGAAAACCCAATAAAAAACCAAAAAAACATATAAAAAAAACAAAAAAACATAACAACACTTCCCGAATGGCCGAACCTAACAGCCGAACAGAACAGCCAAACAGCCTAACCGAACAGCCTGTTCGGACGAATGAACCGAACATCCGAACCCGAACTCGGCAAAGAAGCCGAACGAACGAACCAAATGAACGAACCGAACAAATCCGAACCGAATGAACCGAACGGATGAACCGAACGCAGCCAAACCCAACGGCCGAACCCGAACCGTGATCTGTTCGCCCATCCCTAGAAGCAGCCCTAGGTGACACTGGTTAAAATTATCCCTTAGTTGGTGTCAGCAGTTGCTGGATTATATTTCAGTATCAAAATGGGGCCTAGCAGACAGAAGATTTGGGAATCATCACCCTACCACAGAAAATCAGTGGATTAGATTTCAGATCCTCACTCGGGTGGTGTAAATTGTCATAGTCAATGCAGAAACACCTATTTACACCAGCTGTCTATATTGACTATCCTGATTTCCATCATGTAATGATATAGCTTTCTATTTATTTTATCCTTTTTTAAAAAACGATTGTGTTCCAATATTTGCTTCATTTCTTTTAGGATTTTTATGGAAGAAAGGTTTATTCAGATCCCTTGCGTAATAGGCGCACACACACACACACACACATGCACATAACCTTTGTAATGGATGTTTTACTGCGTGTTTTCAATGCATGGGAATTGCTGTGAGGAGATAGCTTTGAAGATTTTTTAGTGATATCACCAGAAAATTCAGAAAAATGCTGAGACATGAAGAATACATCAGAAAATCTAATTATAACTTCAGTTCTTCTTTGCTCCACATAAAAGGCTTTCTTCAAAAAGCTTGCCAACATGTTGTATTGCTTTGCGGAAATGTGAGCATCGCCCCCACATCCCACTCCCTCACACACGTTGTTTGTACCTTGTCAGCAATGGCTGGAATAGAAGGTCTCTGAAGGAAGCCTTAGCAGCTAAAGGTGGATTAGGACAGGAATACTGCAGCAGCAGATAGAAAAATGCTAACTTAGAGAGTCTGCATCTTTAGAGCAGCCTGTCCAGATGCAGACAGAAAAAGTTAGCAAAGCAAACGTTGCGGTTAACACTTTGCCTGGGTCCCTTTAGGTCCCATAAAAAATAGTTGTGTTCACTAACGCTGGGAAGGAATGAAATGATTCAAACAAAGAGTGTTGTTGGAGAAAGTGAAAGGTATTGGAAGACACAGAAGGGCTCAAATGAGGGAGCTTGTGCCGGTTCCACAAAACTGGGGATCTGGCCCAGAGGGACTTTCACGGTCACAGTTGCACTGAATGAAGTGTTCATACCAGACACTTTCCCTTGGAGTAACTCATCCCTGCATCACCTTAATCCTCTTCAGAGAGAGTGTGGTCGCCGTGTCTGTCCTAAGTGACAGAGACAAAGTTGTTCAAAGTATATCTTTTATTGGACTAACTGTTGTTGGTGCTCATTTTATATATTTCTGACTGGCTGTGCTACATGCCTGAGTAAGGACCCTGTGTGGCCCGAAAGCTTGCTTATTTCCACCACCAACAGTTGGTCCAATAAATGATATAATTCAAACCACTTTGTCTCTTAATTTTCTTGGTGTTTACACTAGAGCCAGTGACTTCTGTATAAACCCTTGACTCCAGAAAACAACAAGGACATGTGAAATATCAACGTACAAGAAATATCAACGGTGATCACAAACCCATCTACAGATGCTGCAACTCCACTTCATCATAATTAATCAGCATTTCACATCTCCTTCGGTCTACCCAAAACCAAGAGTTTGCAGTCTCCCTTATACAGATCAGCAACGTCTCCACATACAGGATGTGTGTTTTATGAGATTCCCCACATAGTGAGACTCAAGCTGTCAAAAGTAAGAGTCACCTTCATCCAAAGACCTGGGGAAACACAAATCTGGTTTAACAAATGCATCGAGCAAGAAGCAGCTGAATCTATGCATCATTATTTAAAACCTGACTTCTGCTGCTGACGGAGAGTTTTCTCACCATTTTGCTCCTACGGTATATCTCCAGGGTCACCTAAAAAAGCCCTGGATCTCTGGCAGCTTAAGCTATTCACTCCAGAGCTGCTGGGCTGTTTTACACCGGCTGACGTGCCAATTCCCCCCAAACTACATCAAACACTGCAGAGTGCATAATCTCTGCCTTGTCTCTTCATCATGTCTAAAAGGCTTGTAAAGATTCTTTCTGTGTGTAAACAGCGCCAGGCCGGGCAAGTCAATCAGGAGAGATAAGCTACTCCTTCCCCTAAAGGTCACCAGCCCCCAAGACCCTGCATCCTATTCCTAAAGTTATAAAATGGAGACATACACAGTGGTAATCCCAGGTCATGCTGGAGAGGAATGGAACGTGGTCCTTCGGCAAAATCCCAAAGACTGGCTGCATCGGTGATCTTTCCATTTCCGCCACGGCGTGTAGGACTCTAGCATTTGACGGATCTGTCTAGACCCATCTGTAACAGGGTAGACCTGACTCGGGGTAATTCCCTGCAGGATTCCTGCTCTAAGAAGGCCAGACCACATGGGAATGAGCTCTACCATGTCTTTAATTACAGTTCACCACCGCAGTCCCAGTAAGCAGGCATCAACCCTCTGGCTATCAAAGTCCTTAGCTCCAAGCCATCCAGTCAGGCACCACTCTCCGGCTGGCTAAGTCCAGTCCATATAGCCAGGAAGCTTACCCTCCGGCTCTCTTGAGGTCTCTCTGGCCAGGCACTAATATTACTCCTGCAGCCTGAGTCCTAACCCACAGGAACAGCCCTCACTCCTTGGCTGGTCACTCCTTGAAGCAGAGCTTCTGGCCTAGCACCTGCTTCAGTGCTTCCTCCAAGGTTACTCCCCAACTGAGTTCTGCTCAGGGCTTTGGGGCTTTGCTTCTGCCTCACCCTCAGGCAGCTGTCCCTAATTAGCCCCTTTGTCGCCTCCTACAAGGATCCAGTTGGCTCTTCCAAAGGGCCAGTGTGCTCCAATGGCCTGCTCCCTGCTACACCATCACCTAGCCTGAATGTGAAAAAACAAGGGTGTTTTTTGCTTGTCTTGAATTGCCGGCTGTTAAGCTTACCAAAGTGAGTGTGTGCTATATGTCGTTGAATTGTGACACGGAAATGAACCACTGCCATTTTATAATAAAATAATAATTTTAAAAGCTATTTATATAAAGCACTTCACAACTCACAATAAAACACCATAACTTGAAATCCATATAAAATCCATTTAAAACAATTTAAGAGGGGACGGTAAAAGGGGAAGGAAAACATGAAGGGGAACCAGTAGCAGTTGATCCTCTAAAAACACCTGGAGAGCAACCCCAAAAAAGGGTTTTTCAGGTGCTTTTTGAAGGTGAGAAGGGAGCAATTGAGATGACCATCTGGAGGGAGCAAGTTCTTGCCACAGCAAAGGCCCGATCTCCCACCAACGTACGGTGCAGTGGTGGGACCCTCCAACAGCAGGTGGCATCTGAGCGCAGCCAGCAGAGTGTGGTTCCAGGAGCAGGTCTCAAATGCAGCCTTAAAAACCAGCAGCGCCATCTTAAATTCAATCCGCCACTCTACAGGCAGCTAATGAAAAAAAACCACAGGGCGGGCGTAACAGGCTCATAGCTGCCCAAACCAGTCAGCAGCTGCACTGCTGTATTCTGAACAAATTGCAAATGATAGCAAATCACTGCTGGGACTAGCCTGCAGAAGAGGGATTTGCAGAAATCAAGCCCCCAGGGCACGGGTCAGTGTGGCAAGGTCAGCCGGTCGGTGATAGGTACAGGAATAGCTTACACAAATTGCACAGCTGGCAAAAGCATCTTCGAACCAGGTCTGATACCTGAGCTTTCATGGACAAAGCGTGGTAGAAAATGATGCCCAGGATCTATACCTGGCCCACGACTTCCACCCAAATCCCTGCAACATGCAGGGCTCAGAGGAAAGCAAGGACATCCTCCTTTCAGCTGCCCCTACCTACCAGTATCACCTCAGTCTTCTGAGCATGAGGTAGCTCTGACTCATTCAGCTGGCGATATCCTTCAGGCATTCCTCCAGAACAGGCCAGCATTCTTTCATTTTAGCAGCAGAGTCAAACTGTTTTCCCTCAGGGGCATAGCTAGGTTGGAATGGTCCCAGATGCAAGAAATGGACACACACACCCCATCACAATGCCATCCTCTCCCCTGTTCCACCTGCTCCCCCTTTTTCCTCCCCCCCCACCCCCTCTGCTTGCTGGTGATGCATAGCGGCTGTGGCTGCACTGCCTGCTTCATGCCACTAGGGTTGTAGCGGAAAGTCGCAGCAGTAGCTATTTCCTCAGGAAACAGCATTTCCGCAATTAGTGGTACGGCGTGGCACAGGCTTTCATTCCGCTAGTTTCATTCCGCTACTTCCGCAGTTCCACTAATTTCATTCCACTACTTCCACAGGCTTCACAAATAGCAGAAACATGCCATTTTCGCTACTTCTGCCATTCCGCCAGCGCCACAAAATAGCAGAACAGCAGTTTTCCAACAGTTTCCGACAATTCCGCAATTTTTCTGATAGTTTCCAAATTTGCAGAATGCTGGCAGAATTAGCGGAATGTCGGCAGAAAAGCCACAGTGTGGCGCAGGCAATTCCGAAATGGCGGAATGGAATCGCGGCGTGGTAAAAGCTGTTGCCACTTCAGTCCTACATGCCACTACTGCTGCTGGTGCTTGTTCCGTCCTCTGTCCCCCCACAACCTGGGCCTCATGTCCCCCCACTCCCTCAAGCTTGGGTCCCAAGAGAAATGTCCCTCCTGTCCCTATGATAACTATACCCGTTTCCGTTGAATTCCTGAGAGTCATCTTCTTTTTTTTTATTTCAAAAAAGAGGTTGGATAATGCTTCCAGTGCACTTAGCATGATCCCACCAATCTAAGAGTTTTGACTGAAGGCCACTATTGTGGTGAAACTCTCTAGTGTGGTGGATCATTATTAAGTCATCTTTTTTTTTTTAAGGAACCCTTGATGTTCCTAATGCTTCTAAACCTATGGACGTACTGAGAAAGATACATACGTAGAGGTAAAATAAGCACCAGAATAATTGAGGGGGGGAGGAAAGAGGGGGGTCTCCGTTTTCAGAAGACTGTAGTCAGCCTGAACAATATTCATCAAAATGTTTGAGCAACCAATTTTTTTCAATTGTGGTTGTTCAGAACAATTTGTTCTGTTCATTTATTTTGTCCCTTTCTGGTTTTCTGCTCATTTTCACCAGGAACAATGAAAATGAGTGGTGGGAAATGTATGGTAAAAATTGGAAATAGACAAACCATACGAACAATGAAATGATGGAACCAAATGAACCCTAAATTTAAAAAAACGGGTAATCAGTCAAAAATAGAACAGATAGCATTTGTTACTTGGTTCATTCGTTTCAGGTCAGACTGTTCGGAATTGACGGGTTTGCTCATTTGGCCAAGTACTCATTTCCACTCTCTATGTAAGCCTTTATGTCCAACCCATTGGATTTTTTTTTGCCCTCTTGTAAATATTTGCATATATGGTAGTTATTCTAGAATAACCAACACCGACTGAAGAAGCTCTTAAACATGTATACGATGATCAACATATGTGTGGTTTCTCACTGAGAGGCTCCTTCTTCCCCCCCCCTCAGATGGCAACAGAAAACTGTTATACCAATTCAGTCAGTGGAAGCAGGAGCAGATCCATAGTGCGGTGAAACACTCTACTAGAGAGTGATGGTTTGCCCTACCCAACCCCCGCCAAGGAACAATGTCTTCCTCTGCATTTCAAAAAGCCATTCTTCCAATCTGCTTACACGGAAATGGAAACATAATGAATCTGGAAGAGATCTTTCAATCCTAGGTCTCAGAAACAGGACCTTTCATTGTATTTTGGATGAGCATGTCAATAGGCCAACGGAATGAATAGAAAGCTCATCTAAGTATCGGAAATGGACTTTCCTTTCCCTTTGAATCCACAAGGGCATTTTTCGAGCAATGTATATATTCAGCTACACCAACAACATAGGTTGCTGTATGAAACAGCTCTGTTTGTTGTGACTACTGCTCAAGTCATACATTTGTTTAAAGACAAAAAAAAAAGAAAAGAAGGCATTCAAGATGGATAGGATGTCACACAAAAAAGATGGTGAACATTTGTTGTTCAATGCCCCAGCAGATAGAACAAGAGGCAATGGTCTTAAATTGCAGCACGGTACCATTCATCAAAACTAATATTTTTGCCGAATATGCCCTATTTGTTTCAGTTCTGACAAAATAGCTAATGACCACTATCCATTTTGAACAATTCATTCCAGTTACTTTGTTTATTTTCTAATTTTGTTTCAGTGGCTGTGCATGCACAATCGCACTGATCGTGCCAACAGAAAGTAACTACAATAACCGAAATCAGGGGAGTGGTAACATGTGTAACTATACCCGTGTCTGTTGAATTCCTGAGAGTCATCCATTTTTTTTCTTTTTAGCGCGCCAGCACTTAGCACAGCTATGAGTCCCATTGATGTAATCAGGACTTCTGCCTGCATTATCCTCAGGGAAGGCTGTGATGTAGATCACACAGACACGACTGTAAATCCCCCAAGCTTTCTCTACAGCATTTTCCTGCATCCCCAGATGATAAAACACTACCTCGTTGGTCTTGTATGCAAGTCATGAGATGCTAGTAATACCAAATCTCAGAGGAGGCCAATCAATCCATTCCCTTCATTGTCCCACTCACAAAAACCTAAACAGAGAAGCCTCTGGCTTTGTTGTTTTTGAAGTGCTCTAATCTGGACAGATCTTACCATTGCTGTCATAATTGATTAAGCTGTTTTGCCAGCCTCCTCTGGATCTCCCGAGAGCTGTCACAGTTCCCATTCATCAGGGGCGATTCTGAAGCTCTCACACTTACTTCCAGAAGGCACAGATCGACTAGGGGCTGGTGTTATTAGAATAATAATACTCTGCATTTACATCTCGCCTTTCATCAGGGGGTCCTGAAGCATTTTAAAAGCACGTAAAGTTAAATTAATGCCACCTGTAGCCACATTGAGCTGCACCTTATTCCGTGAGTAATATTTATGTTGTTATTAATTATTTGTATATCACCAGCAATGTGACTGGCACTAAGCACTGCAGTTTTGATTAGAGACACAGGTTGCTGCCCTAAGGGGCTTACAATCTAGAATGGATAAGGGGAGGGGAGACAAAGGGAGGGGCACAGAGGGAGAGACAGAGATACATCCATTGGTGAAAATATAGATGCAGCCAGCACACCGGTTATACGTTCCGGGAGGGGATACGGCCCTGGTGAGGTCAGGTCAGGACATAGATCAAACATTCACTCGGCCAGGCCAGACAGCAAGCCCAGAACAAATGCACGGCCAGGCAGCTCTGCCCTGGCACATCCCCACCACCCTACTCCTTTATCGATCAAGTCTGTGAATTTCAGTCCTCCTGCTAGTCTGGTCTCCCCTGTAATCCCTTCCTCTGTTGCCTCTATCCTTCCACCCTCAAGCCAGTATCTTGCACTTCTCTTCCTAGTGTTGTCTCCTGCAAGTCTGTGTGTTACTCTTCCCCTGCCCAGTGTTTGTTCCTTTTCAAGCCTACTGCTATGCAATCCTCCTTTCCCCGTAGCCTGGGTGTAGGACTCTCCTTCTTCTTCATTTTGTCCCCCTCAGCCTCATCTTGGTTAACACCTCTTTTCCCTCCCTTGCCTCATTGAGCGATGGTTCCAGTTGTTAGGTAGTGTCTGGTTCCCCCTCATGTGCTTCACCTAGCCATAGTTCCCTGTTCCTCCTAGGTATTTCTCTGTAGATTGTCTCACCTCCAGTTCTTGGGCAATAGAGACAAAGTAGTAATGTGATCTCTTTTATTGAGCCAACTACAGTTGGTGGAAGGATACAAGCTTTCAGACCTCACAGAGCCCTACGTCAGGCAGGGCTGGGGTTACAAAATGAATAACATTGGCCTGACACCAGTTTGGGGAAATTCTGGGCTTTTCAAGCTCAGACAAACCTAGTGAAGAGGTTTAAATCTGGGGTTTAAAGGTGACAACAAGGGGTTAACCTGTTGCAGGCTGAATCAGTTCTGGAGCGGGAGCTGGTTCAGTGGGTGCTACAATTGGGGGTAAACTGAGTCACAGACAGCCAAGAGTAGGGTAGAGAGAACCCAAGGACCCTGTGAGGTCCAAAAGCTTGCATATCTCCACCACCTGGAGTTGATCCAATAAAAGATATCACTGTACTACTTTGTCTCTAGTGCCTATATTTGGGGCCAGCACAGCAAACCCTACTTTCTCTACACTCCAGTTCTTAGTCTTTCTGTTGTCTCTCACTCAGTGTCTATCCCAGCATCTCCCTGTTTCCTGGGAGCTTTGGTGGGTCCTTAGGGGCACATCCTAGCTCATTAACTAGTTTTTCCTTTTCCTCCTGGGACCACAGAGGTTACCTTTATTCCATCTTGACCGGTGAGGCTAGCTGCTTGAGGGGGCTCTGTAGGATCTCTCGTGGTTTCTGACAACAATGAGTTGAATTCTCCTGTGGGGACTCTGTAGGCTCTCTCATGGTCTCTGAGAAACAATGGATTGAATTTTCCAGCCTGAAAGAGCAATTCAGGTTCCATACTATGGATAAGAAACTCTCTATTGTCCTCTGTGACTTCTTAATGACTCCTTAATTACTTTTCTCCTTGCAGTCTTTAGAATTTTAAAAAAACCCACTACATGCACCTATGTTTAGGAGCATCAGTGTGAATCTATAATGTAATAATTTCTCTTGAAAGCAGTCTTCAGCAAGCCACTCTCTCTCAGCTTTAGTTCTCCATCTGTAAAGTGGGGACATATCTATTTCTGTCCTGGATTGTAAGGCCCTCAGGGCAGGGTCCTGTCTAAAGAGACTTATTCCATTGCCCAGAATGTCTTATAGTTAGGTTTTTCCAAATAATTGGCTAAAATATTGCTGAATCTTATGCCCATTCATTCTTATTTTTCAGATATTCCTCCAAATATCCAAATTATATTTCTAAACTGAAAATAAATTTGTATATCCTTTATTTCAAATAATTTGTTTTGGTTACTTTGGGTGATCTCAGATTATGCAGTATCAAATATCCAAACTAAAATACGAAAATATTCTGAAACAAAATATCAATTAACCCAAAGTAACCCAAAATGAAACCTCCAAACCAAATATTTGTTTCAGGTAAAGAGTGGTTTGCATCCGTTTTGTTCCCAACAAAACCAATAGCTGAAATTTGTCGAATTTGACGTGTATATTCATTTCAACTCTTTAATCGTCGACCTGCATTCACTACTTTCTCCATTGCCTCCAATTATCATGTCTATTATAAGCTCTTCCTTTACTCAAATGTTACAAAATATTTATTTATTTATTTATTGCAATTCTTAGCCACCCCCTCATGTCCACGGCATCTCGGGGCATCTTACAGCACAGAAACAACAATAGGTTAAAATAACAATTAAAATACAAATATTTAAAAAATGAAACCGGCAGTGGGAGCTTCTTATCCACAGTTCCCCCAAGAGCCTGCAATCCAAAGCCATGTTTCCCAAAATGGAGGATGAACACTGTTCTTTGTAGTGCACCACATGTCCTTACATAACAGCAGCTGGTCCAAGCCCTTTCTGTTTGCTAAGGGGAACGCATACCACTCATGTAGCTTTTTTCTGGCAAGCATCCTCTAACCAACACACCCATCCTGCTATAAAAATCTTCAGCCAGAGAAGGATAGGCATGCGTAAGTCCCACCGGCCTATAATTAAATCACGGGTTGGCTCAGCAAGGGAAAGCTGGAGGATATGCATGAGCTACACACAATCTGCTAACACTTTCCAGCCCTGTCATTAAAAGCTCCACATACTAATCTAGCTCAGGATGACAAAATAAACTCCAAGGGCACCATGACTCCAAGGGCCAGCTTCAAACTCATGTCTTCATTTAAACCTTGTCTGTGCTAAGGGAACATGATGAGATTGCCAGTGTTGCAAATGCAACCCCCTCTATACCAATCCCACGGGCTATCTCAGAATTGGTTACAGACCAGTTAGAGCTGGTTCTGTAGCTCAACATCTACTGGCAACTCTGGACTTTAGCAAGTCACCCTGGTTCCCTAGGTTTTAAGAATGGTCCTGGCCAACCAGTTGGTGTTCAGTGGACTCAATGGAAGTGGGGTGTGCTGTTGTACTAACCTGAACTCCTATGGTCTTTTCAAAGCAATGAGGACATTCAGAAAGCTTCAAATGTTCAAACAGCTGTGCAATCACTATTCTGCTCAACACACCTGCAACACATACTACTCAACACACCTGCAAAGTTATTATTCCAATCTTACAGATGGGGGAGCTGAGGCGGAGAGATAGTGGCTTACGTAGGGCCGAAATAGGTAGCAGATTTACTATCTGCCGGTAATGCCCGCATTTTTTAGTACTGCATCGGGTACTCGACGGGCTACTCGATTACCAATCAGATACCCAGAAACTCAAAAAATCTTTAATTTCTCATACTGAGTTTTTGAGTTTCCAATGACCAATTGGTATATTGGGATGGGAAACCAAAAAATCATGGAAACTGTGAAAACCGAGACCAGAAGTTGACATTTCGGGACATCGGGTACCCGAATAAGGTCGAAATTGGGTATCAATCAGCACCTGATGTTGTTGAGTCAATTTGGGTATCGTAAATTCAATGGGTATACCTGTTTTTGCAGGTACTTGTTTCAGTTCTACTGAAGATGACTAGGTGAGTGTAGCTAAGCTGAGATATGAACCCAGATATCCTAGCTGTGTTCTGCTGGGCCTAGAGCTGAAATGGATATCTGTAAACATGGGTATAGCTGCCAAAATTGCAGTAACCAAAGTCGTCTCAGAAGGGTCAGACACTAAACAGGACCTGCTGAGTCCCCAACAAGTTACCCACATTATCAAGTTACTGTTACCATACCAAGACACTGTTTCACGCCATTTTACCGAGGTAGCAATTTACTGTTTTTAATTAATTAATTAATTAATTAATTAATTGTTTTGGGGGGGCCCCTCTTGTTGTGTATGCGCTAAGGGTGAAATAAGAATGATTAACATTCTCGTGAAAATCATGCAAACCCAGCAAGATCTCGCGAGATTCTCGGAAATGCTCTGCACATGCACAAAATGGCCACTATAGTGATTCTGCACATGCATTGCCCCCTTGGCAACCATTTTGCGCATGCACAGAGTGTTTGAGTGTTCTCGAGAATCTCGTGAGATTCTTGAAACCCTAACAATGCTCTGCACATGTGCAAAATGGCTGCCAGAGGCCACGCATACGCAGAAAGCTATAGCAGCCATTTTTCACGTCCACAGAGCCAGTTTTCGGCCATGCAAGAATCTTGCAACAACGGGATTCTCAACCGGTTGTTGTAAATCTTGGTGAGAACCCAGTCCTTGTTGAGATTTGCAAGTTTAGCAAGGACAAGTTTCAACCCTAGTGTATGCATGATGTCCAAAATGATGAAGTGTGGAAATACAGAAAGATATTAAAACGGTAACGTGGTAAACCAGAATGGGTTGGTAAAATGGAAAGTTCAGTAACGGTATTACCTGGTATTTCAAGTATTTGGTTATTCATCTTGGTACGCAAGTACCTATCGAGTAACCAATCAGCTACCTGAAATTGGGGGGATTACCTGTAGGGAACAAAATCTACGACCAGTTCCAGCTCTAGCTGAGTCTCATCTGAAAACTTGGGTCACGTGTTTCAGTGCTTTCTTTAAAGAAAAAATGAATGCATCCGCTCCTCAGATTGGGCACATCAGCATAGCTCTCTAGGAGTGAATGGATTGGGCACATCAGCATAGCTCTATAGGAGTGAATGGCACTCTGCCAGCTGAGGGTGTAGCTCGATTAATTTAGTGCTGTGAGGATACGAATCGTTATTATTGCCAAGCAATAAAACTAATTGCATGCTTGCCTACCTTGACATGTCCCCTCAGGGTCTCTGTGCTATATCCAGTGCATTGGTGCCAGCAGGGAATGGAGAAATCCTGTTGTGATATGCAATTATTGTCTGCATATTTTTTTTCCCCACTGGTAAATCTCAGCATGGGATGGGGCTCTTGCAAATCTCATCCTGTGGTGTGTTTATTTCTCCTCCATTGTTCAAATATGTTATTAATTATTGATTAAATGACACAATGAGGGAGCTGCAGAAAATCCTTTGCAGCTAAAGCTTTCAGTTATTAAAGCCCAGTTTTGGCCCATCTGGTAAAACATGTCAGCAGCTTGTAGCAGCGTTAACTGGCGTGCCTCAGCCACCCCTGCTTCAGGAGTCATCTGGCCCTGATTTCTTGGCTCCCTGGGTTTCAGTAAAATGGCTTAAACAGCCTAGGTGGGGGCTGCTAGGCCTAACTGGGCGTAAGATTGGCTTCGGCTGGTCAGGTGACCAGAAGCTGTGCAGAGATACGGCTGGTCTGGGGGGGGAGCCTAGCTGGCGAAAACGGAGCAACGCGGAAGTCTAGAGAGGAGGCTGGTGGGATAGAAGAGGCCTAGGAGGCAAATCCTCCAGGGGAAGTGACTGAAGGCACTGTGCCAGACGCCCCCAGCCTCCCCAAAAGGCCCCCATGAGCTTTCTGAACGTTTAAAGCTGTTGGGTGCACCACCAGGGAGGAAGCCCGTCAGCACTTGGGCTGCTGTGCCTACTGTTTCAGCCACTGGGTGTGTCCCAGGCCAGGACATCTCCACATGGACTTGTGCCCAGCGCTCCTGACTGCTCCAGATGCCCCAGCTTCCCAGAAGGCCCCCGGCAGCTGCCTGCACGTTTAATGCTGGAAGGCACACCACAGGGCAGGTGCCCATGCCAGTGCTGCCAAAGGCCGGTGCTATCAGATGACCATAAGTAGTGACAAAGACCGTGTCTTGGGGGAGGGGGCACTTGGGTTGGGAGGGTATTTTAATCAATCATCATCATCGTCTTTATTACCGCTATTTCACCATTTTGGGATATTAATGGATTTGCATAGGATTGATATGGAGGCGTGGGATGCTGGATGGGACTTGGGTACAGCCATGACGCCTCAATGGTGGGTATGGGTTTAGCCGGGGTAAATGAGGGTGAGAGATAGGGAAGTAAGTGATGGGTGGGGACTCACATTTATGGGAGGCATGAAGAGGGTGGGGTAGACTTCGGGGCTGTTTTAAGTTCAGTCTTGTATGATATAGGGTGGGGAAGGCTATGGGGTTGGGGGGAGCCTTTTTATATTCTGAACTCTCTGCATCCTTTTAGGTGAAGAGACAGTAGTTTGAATCTCTTTTATTGGACCAACTATTGTTGGTCAGAAATGTGCAAGCTTTTAGATCTCTCAGGGTCCTTCCTCAGGCAAGTAAGAGTCAGAACTGAAGATTTGAGCAAAGTATAGTGGCTATATATCATGTAACAGAAGAGGTGTGTGGGAGAGAAGGGATTTTAGGAGACGAGTTGGATATAAATTGAAAATAATAATTATTATAACAAAACCATTTCTGCACTAATTGCAAGCAGGTGCGCTCAAGACCCTGGAGTGGCAGGGGGACAACATTCACACAAGCCTGCTGATGCCGTGACTAGTCTTCCTCACTTCGAGGCAGGGCAAGAGGAAGAGAAAAGCAAAGGGAGGGAGCAGACTCTTCTTTAGCTGGTATATTGCTGACAAAAGAGAGAAGTGGGAGGAAGGGACAGGCAAGAGAGCGACGAAGTCAGCGCAAAGATCATTTGTTTGCAAACCTTCCTTTACAGTGCTGCCAAAAAAGCACCTGTCACCACCAAGCGTAGTGGGGAAGGCTGTAAAGAATCAAGCAGCTGTCTGACATCTTTGCTTTCATTTGTGTACAGATCAGGCTTTCTCACCTTATCACCTCACACCCCCTTTCAGCTCACATGCTGTGGCTTTCAGCAAGCCCAAGGATTCTTGCCGCAACCTATCTCCGGCTAAAGGACAGCAAGAATCAAGGGTGTGAACCCATTCCTTCCCATGGCTTGAGAGAGATGAGCTGCGCCAGCTCCCCTGCCGTGCTCTGGATTCACGGCAGCAAGGTGTTAACCACAAAGCCTCGCCAGGGCTTTTTCAGCTACATCTGGGTTGAAATTTTGTTTTCGAATCAAAATTTCAGTTAGCATAGTGGGCCAGCTCTAACACATACATTGGCCACTGTCAAATAAGGGTTACCTCAGATAGTATGTATTAAATAATGAAACAGTTCAGTGCTGGAACAAGCTGCCTAGGGCGGTTACAGAGCCTCCTTCCCTGGAAGCATTCAACAAAGGACGTCAAGATATTTTAGGTTTAGGAAATCCTGCCGCACGGCAAGGTGTTGGATCTGATCAGTGGCTTGGGAGAGTCTTAGGTAGGTCTCAAGAAGGGTCTACGGAGCCTGGTGCAGCTGAGTTGCATCCCCTGCCATGTCCCCCTCCTGATACTTGCTCTGGCTGCCTGGAAGCTGAGAGTTGGAGACAGGGTCATTCTTAGAATTTGTCTAAGTTAAAATGCAAAACCACTGGTGGATCCTCCCTACTTCTGCCCTGGAGGTGGTAGTATTTGGGACCCCACAGCCTGCCTTCGTGAAAAAGGGAGCTACTGTGGGGCCCCTGGAAGTCAACAGGATAGTGGAGCCCAGGGCGGTTGCCTTGTCGTAAGGCCAGCCCTGGATGAAGACAGGATAGAAAAAGGACAGGGATGGCTTCCAACAGTTTTCCCGCCCCTCTAGTTCCTGCCTCATGTGCCCCCCCCCCCACAACCCACTCTTCTGCTGCTGCTGCTACTGCTGCTGCTGCTGCTGCTAGGACCTCCTGCCCACCCCTCCACCAGGAGCGTAGCTGGGTGGCACTGGGTCCTGATGCAGGAAATGGAATGGACCCCCTGCTGGGACTCTCCACTCCAGTGTGCACATGCATTCTACATGGGTGTGGGGCCCCCAGGCTCATGGCAGCTGGTGCAGCTGCATCTGTTGCACCTATTATAGCTACTCCCCTGCCTGCACCCTCCTACCCCCACTGCTGCTGTTGACACTGCTACGGAAATCCTCCTTCCTACATGCTGCTGCTGCTCGGCCACTCCTGCTTCCAGATTTTTTTAAGCTGGGACCCTGTTTGGTTTTTTTTAAATGTTTTGATGGGTCACAGCCACCAAAAACGTTACCTTTTTTTTTTTTAAAAAAAAGATTTCTATACCACCCTTTTCCTGAAGGACTCGGGTTGGCTGACAGTCGAATAAACAACCCATAATTGGTTACAGTGTAACAGCTAAAAGTCCCAATGAATCCTCAGAGGATCCCCACACACCAAGTACCAACCCATCCACTCCGTTTCTCTCACTCAGAGGAGCCCCCACCCTTTCCCCATATCATCCCCCTCTCACAAAGGGGCATGGCATAACCCCCACACTTACCTGCTCCTCCCCTCTCTCACACACACGCACCCCGTGAGAAAGGGGAGGAGCAAGCACGGGGACAGTGGGTAAAAACAGAAGTGACGCCAGGCTGCCATGTCCCGGCTGGCTCGGGACAAGCAGCCTGGGTGGACACAGCATGTACCGACCGCCGGGCCGGGGTGCAAAACAAACATGCAACCAGCCGGACTGACAGCTGCAGAGCCTTGGGGCAGGGAGAACGGGGAACATGAGGCTAGTCATCCCCACCCCCATGCTGCGCCCAGTGCCCTGCCATAATGGGCAGCTATGGTAGCCAATGACTGCCAGTCATGGCTGCCCATCATAGCGGACCTGGCCTGGGACAGCAGACCGGCCCAGAAACAAACATGCAGTCCCAATGTAGCCCAACTGGGCAGACCCTAGCCCAGACTGTGATGCCAGAGGTCTCTAGGATCACAGCCAAGGCCAGCCACCACCATGACCCGGGATACCCCGAGTCAACGTCTGGTGTCACTTGCACACGTGTGCAGGTGGGGCCTGTGCTCCAGTGTGCCACAGCAGGCCAAACCAGTCCGCTGTCATGTTTATTTTAACCCAGTGTGGGGTGGGAGTGCTGTAATCTTCATACAATACTCCCCATCCCATCCCCCCCGCAACACTTCCATATTCCATCCCACCCTCCCACAACCTTAAAATCCAAAGCATCACAATCATACTAGTAAATAAGAGGAAGTTGTGAGGTGAGGTCCATCAAATTCTAGGAGGTGCAGGCAAACCACAATGTAACCAGCCCCACACTTGGAATGCTGCTAAATGGCTACCTAACAGAACAGTTGTACGTCAGTGGACCAGACGACCCTTGAGTTCTCCTCTAATTCCAGTTCTGTGATTCTAAGGGTAATACGAGAGCTTTGCCCATATACTTTGCCAATCAAGCCACCCAAAGGCTGTGGGGGCCCTAGACAGTCCTCCGCATTCTCTCTCCACCTGCTTGTGTGGAGCTAAGGAACTGTGCAATGTGCTCTCACGAGCACGAGGGCCCTTACGGTGTGTAGTCTAAGGCAGCCACCTTGCTTCCCTTGGCGAAAGGCCAGCCCTGTTGCAAATGTAAGCATGGTGGCAAAACAGACACTGGGACTAATTGCTCCTCTCACATAAACCAGATTAGCACAACAAAAACTCTGCTGACTTTAGCTATTCGGGCACATCTGCCACAGCAAAAAGGCCTGCTTTAAACACACGAGAAAGGGTGAAACTAACATGCTTTATCTAACATAGTCAGGGACCTGTGATCATTGCACCAACAAATCTTAAATTCTGCAACCAGTGAAGCCAAATTCTTCAAATTCACCGTGTGCATCAACATTTGTATAATTATGCAATAATTTATACTTACACATTTGCATGCCAGCATGCTTTTTCAACAGGTTTGACATAGAATCAAAACTTTGTTAGTCAAACACCACTCAAATCCTCTAAAATCTCAGCATCCCAGAACTCCCACCTCATGTTTTTCATTAGACTACACCACAGGTGTCTCCTAGCAGCTTACATTCACAAATGAAATACAGTATAAATACAAATACATAATAACCAGTGCATAATATAATAATACATAAACTAAACATATAGCAAACATCAACCCAATAGTAGTCCACTTGAAGGAAAATATACAAACCCAACCCCCCTCCCGTCCCACACCCCAATCCCCACCCCAACCCATTCCCTGCTGCCTGCTCTCACCAGGCAGCCCCAACTCTCGCGCTGCAACTACCTCACACCTGGGGCTGCCCTCGGGACCTCCCCCCTCCCTATCCCAGTCCCACCTATTTCATCCCACAAATCCCATCTCCGAGAGGCTCTGCTACAAATGCACGGGCCTACAGCCCTGCCAACAGTCATATTTCAAGCTGGCCCAACGGAGCCAGCTTCCAAACAGTATGGGTCCACGCCCCACCCCTCCCCCATGGCAGGAGGGAGAAGGAGGGCTCTGAAGGTCCCTCTCGAACTCCTCTCTGCCGATCTGGGGTCTTGCCTGCACCCCCTTCACGTGGAGAGGCCGCATCCGCTACTGCCCCGCTGACGCCCTCGATGACGGCCGACACCCTTAAGTGTCACCCTTTGGCTGGAGCCCAAGGGCGCCACACCAGGGCCTTTCTACCTGCAGACTTTCTAGGAGAGACTTGTTTGCTTCTTGGACTTTTTTTTTTCCAAAGGTGTGTTTTTCCTTTGTAGGACTGTCTTTATTGAAGCTTTCAGAGTTCTGCTCAGTCTCAGATTCACCGCATCTTGATGCGTGGTCTCCACTCTCCTGACGTTCATTGTTGTTGATACTATCCTGTTCAACCATTTCCATTGCGTTCTCACTACTCGTCAGGACCTCTCTCCTGTGGCTATCAAGCCCCAGACCTCCCTCACCAAAACATAGGGTCCTAAGATACACACCCCACCCACAATTAATCTCCCTGGGGCCTATTCACCCTCAGGGGTTGTAGTGAGACCTCCCCGACAGAGGGCAGCTGCAGCAGCAGTTTTAGTTTGGGGTCAGGCGACAAGTTTAGGCCTGAGCCAGGATTTAAAGATCCTGCCGATGGGCTCCCGCTGCAGTTTCACTGCGAGGATTGGCTGATTCTGTAAAAATCACTGCAAACTGCAGCAACACAAGTCTCTGAACAGAGTGTCTAACTCATGTGTAAGGTCGCCACTTTTCCTGCAGCTTTGACCCCAAGGGGGTGGGGCATGTCAGAAGGAGGCGGGGCAAAGGGGCTCTCCCACCCCACTTTCTTCCTTTTCCCCAGCCAAGTCTATTCAACCAGCCTATTTTTCCAATGTGAACTTAAAGACATCTTACTCCTGTGTCTATCCTTTCTCATTCGGAATGTAGCTCTCAGAAGGAAACTAGACCAATCTGACTGAAAGCTTTTATTCAGGTGAAGTGAGGCCCTACCGCTGAAATGAGTATCTGCCAAAATGAGGAAAGCAGATAAATCTGAATGATCCAACCCAAAACGAACGAACCAAGCAATGAGCCCTACCTGTGATGTCTCTAAGGTCGCTAGAGACAGTGGCACCAGGCACAATTCAGCTCCCATTGAAGTCAATGGCTAAACTCCCCCTTCGCTAATGGAGTGGGATTGCACGCAGCGAGCACAGACTCCAGAAGGCTCCATTTTAACCAACTTTATTGAGCAGTAGCAAAACCCCTCACAGCCCAGGCCCCAACTGGCTAAAGCCTGTCTCTACCAGATCCAGGAGCATTTTCTGGTTCCTTTAAAGGGACAGTCCACCACGCTACCCATCTGATCTTCAATTGACAACCTGCTTTCACAATTTCAGTTTGTTAGGTTTGTCCAGTTTGTTTGATTCATTTCTTTTGGAAATGTCCAGCTTTTACCATTTGTTTTCCAGCACTCATTTTCATTGTTCTTGGCAAAACTGAACAAAAACTGGAAACAAAATAAAACAAACCAACAAACTGAATGAACTGAAATTGCAAACAATCAGTTATGTGAACTTTTTGATGAATGAACTTTTGACTACAATCTGCTCAAAATAATAACAAAATGTGAGCAGTTATTCTGCTGCTCATTTCACCACCATGTAACCCCGATTTGGGTGTTAGGAAGTCCTGAGTTCTAATCCTGCCACTGCCACTTGAGTGTAGCTATTTTGCCTCAGCTTCCCCAGCAGCAAAATGGGAGGCTGAACGAAGCCGTCTTTGTAAACAGCTTTGAATACATAAAGCATCATGTAAATGCTAAGCACTGAACAATGCTTTGTATTCCTGGGTTCGTGGAGAATAGAGCATTATAGCTGGTGGTGGTTGTGGGTTTTTTAATCCTTTCACAAAATGTTATACATTTTCCTGCAGAAATATTTCTTTTGGTAGCTGTGTACAATTCATACCAGTCAAATTAGATTTCATGTGGGATGAGGAAGGTATGAGTAGGTTATATATCTGACAAACCTTACAAGAAAATCTTTACTACTGGCCCATTGACCCCAGCCTATAAAATTGCATTCCACTCCAGTGGAAGCTCCTCTAGCCTTTTAAAAAAGGAAGTAAGAGGAGAATGAGCTTTTGTTCTCTGATGAGGGTTTAAATTTATGTGCAAAATTTTGGGGGAATTAAAGCAAGGGTGGGGAATCTCTTCCCTTCCAGGGGCCACTTTGAAAATTAGTACAACCTCCGAGGGTCACATAGAAATTGGAGGTGGGGTGCTTAAGGGGTGCACTCAGGAAGAGGACGGTGCGGATGATAGATCTATCCCATGGAATTGGATCCATTCCCTTCTGCTTGAGCGCATTCCCTCATTTCTACTCTTTTCTCCTGAGCTCACTCTTTCAAGTACTTGGGAGTATGAACTGGATCCAGAGGCCAGACTCAGGAACAGGAAAGTAGGGATGGGCATTACAGATTTTGATGAATCCATAACTGCTAGTAACGGGCAGTAACGAATTTGGATTAATCCATACCTGCTAGTAACTGTCACTTACAGATTAATCCATACTGAATTGCAACACGCCTGTTTATTTTATTTTATTTACTTATATTATATTATTTGTAACCTGTCACTAAAATCTGCCACTGTACCCGAGGACTGGAGGGTGGCAAATGTAACCCTGATATTTTAAAAGGGATCCAGAGGCGATTCTGGAAACTACAGACCAGTAAGTTTGACGTCTGTGCCCGGCAAAATGGTGGAAACCATCATTAAGGAGAGAATTACAGGGCATATTGACAAACATGGCTTAATGGGGAAGAGTCAACAAGGATTTAGTAAAGGTAAGTCATGCCTCACTAACCTGTTGGAATTCTTTGAGGGTGTAAATAAGCATGTGGGCAAGGGAGACCCAGTAGATATAGTGT
>QEPC01010552.1:1838790-1858255 GCA_003113815.1 Sphenodon punctatus | reverse complement strand
CAAGGCGGATGTGGACAGGGAGGGAGTTCCAGGCATGGGGGGCAGCAAGTGAGAAGGGACGAAGGCGCTTAGGGGAGCAGGGAAGGCGTGGAAGGGTGAGAGAAGGGACAGAGGAGGAGCGAAGTGCACGGGCTGGAGTATGGAGGGCAATAAGTGCAGAGAGGTAGCGGGGAGTGAGGTTGTGAAGAGCTTTATAGGTGAATACTGTATCCAGGAACAAAATACTATGTGAAAGCACATTAATACTATCCAGGAACAAAATGAATACTTACATATTCGGCATTGGGGAGGCTATTCTATTTCAGGGTTTTACAGAACGTCTTTAGACATAGATTCGGGGTCAAAACCCCTAAGCACATGTTTGGCCATTGTGTGAAAGCACCATAACAATTCCAACGACAATTTGGCCACCCGTTGAACACACAATGTGAACACCACTGCATCACAAGGACAATTTGTGTGTTTCGGCTGAACACGTGGCCAACGTTGTGTCTAATGATATCGCGTGGTGTGTTAGCAAGTGCAAGATGGGGAACAAGGCATCAGCGCTTGTGTGCTGACATCGGGTGGCGAGCAAATACCAATTTGCCCCAAGATGGGCTGTGTGTCTAAAGAGCTCCACATGGTGAACACGGGACCAAACCAGCGCTCATACCAAGGTGAAAACACACATTCAGACATCTGTTGATGTTATGTCTAAAGACACCCACAGTTTTTCAGTTATGTCAGTTACATCATTTTTGGCAATTGTTTCTGTGTAATAGTTCTAATATTGCCAAGATGACAACCAAAATACCAAAACCTGGAAAATCAAAAACCTTGAAAAACAAAAAAGACCCAAAAGAATGTCATTGTAAACAGGTATCGGTTATTCCTTGAACTGCCATTTTTTGTTCAGGTAGGGTATATTCAATGGGTCTACTTGGTTTTGCCAGCATGTATGTCAGAAATGCAGTATTCACTTTGAATATTCATTTTGTCTCTAAACAATCCCGTCCGTAGATGTTGCGAGCCCCAGTCAGCCCTCTGTCCTTTTGATTCAGAACTGTGGGGAAGCAACTGGGATTGTGACAATACAACAGACTGAACACTGGCCAGCTGATAGGTGAGGAGATATTTTTAGTTGAAGGGGTTTAAAATGTTGGGGTTTGGCATTTCCGAGTCCCTTTTAAACCAGTGGAAAACTATAGCAAAAAAATCAATAAATTCAAATCCTTTCCCCTCTCTTTTGAAAATGAAATCTTTTTAAAAATTGGCCAGTTTTTCTACACTTGAGTGAAGAGAAAAGATGTGAACACTATCTAGTTGTGCAGTCACACACACACACGTTCACAGGGCATATGCCATTAGTCAAACAGGGCCCCTGATGTCTGATGCTTAGTTAAAACTGGCCCGGGTTTAACAAGTCATCTCGATAAACTAGTTATGAAAGATATGAAACTTTCAGGGCTAGCATGAATAATTAACATAAGAGAAACCTATTGAACTCATCCCTGTACAGACACCTTTGTAGAAAGTTTCCACAGGAGTCCACAATAAAGAAGTACATTTCTCAGATGGTACTGGAGTTACCCCATTGCGGGGCCAAATAACTGCAGCCTTCTGGAAAGAAATGGGGTTTGTAATTAAATGAAACAATACCCACAAAAACAGGTATAGTAATCAAAATCACAATACCTTACTCAAAGTAATTGGTATCCAATTACTGACCAATGAGCTCGGGCTGCCTAATTTGCCAAAATACATTTTTCATTTCCGGATTGCAGTTTTTCTCTTTCCATTTTCAATTTTCCATCATGTATCAAGATGGGGGAATGGTTGGGAATTCTCAATAATGGATCAAAAAAAGTGACACAAAGTCAGAATGGTTCAGTCAACCAGAAAAATGGACAACTTGGTAATAGCAATATTCAGTAAATTGGTAACAGTAATACCCAGTATTTCAGGTAATCAGGCACCCGATTCGGCAATCAGATACCAACTGGGCAACCAATAAACTATCCAGAGTTTTGGAGATTACCCACAGGTAACAAAGTGCCTGTTTCAGATCTAGTTGCAATGAGATCAAAATTAAGCCTGCAGCAGAGCTGAAACGGTTAACCACTCAGTAACTGGGCCGTGACAGCAGCTGGGTCCATTTAAAACAAAGCCAGGCAGGGCTGCAAGTGGGCGGATGCAGTGGTGTACCCCCAGACTTGCTTGTTTGTGTGAAAACACCCCTTGTCTTATCCACCCCCACCCATTCCGTGCCTGCCCTACATTTGCTCAGTCTATATATTTCTGACTGGCTACGCTATATGTCTGAGGAAGGGCCCTGTGTGCCCCCAAAAGCTTGCTCATTTTCACCAACAGCAATTGTTCCAATAAAAGATATCATTCGAACCACTCAGTCTCCTTCTCTGAGCTTTGTGATGTCACTGTATCGGAAGGGGGTGGAGCCACATTGAGAAAGGAGCAGGAAAACGTGTCTCTGAGGTCTGCCCACCCCTCCCCCCAAGCCATTCACTGGAGCCCAGATTTCTCCAAGTTATCTGAGAGAACCTGAAGACATCAGGGTTCCCCCAGAGATCACCCCTTCAGACCCAGAGACTCTGGGTTAAACGTAGACAGGTGGCAGAAGCCCTAGACCCAAATATTTCAGCAAAGGTAACATTAAAGCATTTGATGTGGAATCACTATGAGAAGGTGACCTACTTAGACCTCACAACAGACAGAACCTGTACCTCACTGAAATACCATCAGAACAGGGGTGGGGAACCTTTTCCTTCCCTTAAGCCATGGAGAAAATTAGTACAAGGTCCAGGGGCCAGAAAGGAGTTGGTATCAGGGATGTGCTCAAGATATGAGAAGGAGAGGGGGGGTCTAGATGATGGCTCATTCCCCTCATCTCTAGTTCCTTTCTGTGAGATAATTCTTTCAGTGTTTGAGAGTAGGGACTTGGTCCATAGGCGCTGGAAAGGACCCAAGTAAAAACCTAATCTGGCCCTTGGACCGCAGGTTCTTCAACCCTTCATTTCAGTGTCCTTTTCCGCTAATTGTTTTTTATCCCCAAGGCACAATATTACTTTCACCAATTTTTTGTGTGTGTTTTTTTGTTCAGCGAATCTTCCCATGCTGTAGGCAGCTCCATAGACCTGTACAAAATTCTTCCAACGTGTGTCACGGGTGGCAACTGTTCCCCGTTTGAATGCAAAAATCCCCACCCAGCATGACAGGAAAAGACTGCTGGAGTTTCTCACACTTTGCAGCGGAGTGGCTTCTTGTCAATTCAGCATTGTAAAAATTATTTTTGTCCTCATTTGGGAGATTCAGAAAGACTTTATGTTATCTTTCGGGCCAGTGCTGAAAAGTAGGTCAGGTAGAATAAGTGTAACGAGACAGACCACTCAAGGGGAGGTGGAAAGTTCAGCTATTATAAGTGCAGTCTAGACGAGTGCAGACTTTGGCATTTGTCATGTGATCAGGGTTTCTGAAATAACTGTAATATATTCACCCTTCTCGCCCTACATTATGGTCTGGGTTCATCTTTCCAGGGCTCTGTAAAACTAACTAGGAAAATGCATGATTTTGAATGCAAACACAGAAATGAAGGAATTTATATTTTGCAGTAAGCGGTCATAATAATATTATATTAAATTCTGCCATTTTTTTTTCATATTTCTGCAAACAGAATTATGCAAATTATTCAAATTATGCAAATTTATGTGCAGATTAATTGCCCAGCATAACATTCCTTTCATTTTGAACATCTCGTATCTTAAAAAACCTTCACAAAATATCACACAGACCTTTCAGTGTGTGAGTGAGAATGTGTGCGCTTTCCCAGCCATTGGTAGATTGTGGTGTGCTCCCCTTCAGCAGCTGCGGCGCAGGGGCCTATGTCATCACAATATTATACCAACGACTAACAGTGGGCATTTTTACACACACCTTAAAGTTCCGGATTTTTTAATCTTCTGGGTTTACAAGTCCACAAGCTCCAGATACATTTTTCACACACACACTGCCCTGGGGCAGTTCCTGGAGGCATTCCTCACACAAACACTGCCCTGAGGCAGTCTACAGTAGCCACAGCTGTAGACGTGAGGGGCTGCCATGGAAACCAAGTGACCACAGCTGCCTGGAGCAAAGCAGTTTACCAGGAGAACCTTTTACACACACAAGTTCTGGGAGAAGTTCTATGCAGAAGTTCAAAGATCCGGATGTTTAAGATCTGGGTGAGTGATTTAGACACACAGAAAGTTCAGGATGTAACAGCAAACATGCAGGAGAAATGTGTGTGTAAAAACACCCAGAGTCAACATCCCATTGGGCTACCTTACAGTGCTGGCATCTCATTGGCTAACTTGACTGTATTCTCTACTCAAACTGTCATTCTGCGACGACAGAGGCAATTTCTGCCACAGTCTGGCCAGTTGCAGCATTCTGTGAAAACGGCTGCATTTCGCCATTTTCACAGGGTTTCAGGATTCACAGAGCCCTGAGTTGTATCTAACACAACAGTTTTGATTCTGAAATGCTCACCATGACCTTGATTTTGTCAACAGTTACATGCCCACAATCCCATGACCTCAATGAGACTGCACATGTGCTCATAATTAGAGAATCAGGGCCCATACGAATACTATCAAATATTGGAACAATGTGGTTAACTGGTTAGATACTTAAATGTAAGAACATGGTCATATCAACCAGGCATGATAAATATTTATTTTTATTTATTTATTTATTTTATTTCTTAGCATTTCTGTGCCATCCCCTCATGCCCACAGCATCTTGGGGCGGTTAACAATACGGTAAAACAATAAAATACATTAAAAACCAACATCAATTTTAAAATAATTTTAAAAACCCCAAACCTAACCCTACCCTCCAATTCCCCACCCTGCCAATCTCCCCCATTTACCCCTCCTTCCCCACCTCCCCTCCAAAGGCCTGGGCGAACAGCCAAGTCTTGCATGCCCACCGAGAGGTGAGCAGACCCGGGGCCAGGCGGGCTTCCTTTGGAAGGGAGTTCCGCAACCGTGGCCCGACCACCAAGAACGCCCTCTCCATGGTGGCCCCCCGCCTTACACGGGGGACCTCCAGATATGCACCCCCAGTGGATCGGAGGGTCCATCCTGAGTCACGAACGGCAAGGTGGTCCCCGAGATGAGAGAGGCTGAGACCGTATAGGGCTTTGTATACCAATACTAACACCTTGAACTTGGCTCGGTACGCTATAGGCAGCCAGTTCAGAGAACGGAGCACTGGTGTAATGTGCTCACAGTGACCCGTCCCCATAAGGAGATGGGCCACCGCATTCTGCACCAGCTGCAGTCTCCGAACCAATATCAAGGGAAGCCCCACGTAGAGCGCGTTGCAGTAGTCAAGCCTCAAGGTAATGAAGGCATGGATGAGAGTGGCCAGATCGGGTCTGGAGATGTATGGGTGCAGCCTCTGCACCAGATACAGCTGGCGGAAGGTGTCTTTAGCCACCTCCTCCACCTGCCTATCCAGGCGGAGGTCCACATCCAAAATCACCCCCAGACTCCGAATCTGCTGGGCAACCGGAGGGCAGACCCCCCCAATAGGAGGAGCCGACACCTCCTTCGCCCTCCCCACTACCATCACCTCCACCTTATCTGGGTTCAGCTTCAGTATGCTCTGCCTCATCCAATCCGCCACGGCCTCCAGACACTGGGAAAGTATCGAGACGGCAGGACCTGGGTCCATTGAAAAAGAGAGGTACAGCTGTGTGTCGTCAGCATATTGGTGACAACATACCCCGAACCATCTCACGATCTCCCCCAGGGGCTGCATATACACATTAAATAACAGCGGAGACAGAATGGAGCCCTGCGAAACGCCACAGGTCAAGGCCCGGGGGCATGATATTTCAGGTCCCAACACTACCCGCTGGCTTCTATCTGAGAGGAATGAGCGGAACCATCCAAGAACAGTCCCGTCCAGACCCCCCCAGATCTCGCAGCCGTCTCAACAGCAGCCCATGGTCCATGGTATCAAAAGCGGCTGAGAGATCTAGCAGGACCAGAAGTGTCGACCATCCTGCGTCCATCTCCCAGCGGAGATCGTCAGCCAAAGTCACCAACACCATCTCAGTACCATAGCCGGGGCAGAACCCAGATTGAAAAGGGTCAAGGAAACCGATGCTATCAAGATGCTGCTGGAGCTGCAGTGCCACTACTTGTTCAATAACCTTCCCTAAAAAGGGAAGGTTAGAGACAAGGCGGTAGCTGGCGAGCACATCCAGATCTAAAGATGGCTTCTTCAGCAGGGGACACACCGCAGCCTGCTTAAGGCTGGGCGTCAATCTACCCTGCTGAAGGCACGCATTGATAACCCTCGCCAGCACCGTCCCTAGCATCTCCTTGGAGGCTTTCACCAACCAGGACAGGCACGGATCGAGTTGACAACTGGTGGCCCTAACAGACCCCAGGACATCCGTCGCATCAGCTGGCGTCACTTCCTGAAACTCAACCCAAGAAGATGGACCAGACGGGGCCTTCGCAACCTCACACTCCTCACTTACTGCCTTCAATACGGTGTCGAAGTTGCTCTGGATGTGAGCAATCTTGTCTGCCAAGTAGGTGACAGATTGCTCACAGTGGGCCTGGGACAAGTCCCCATCCAGGCGGAGGGAGGCTGGACTAACCAGCCCCCGAACCACCTGAAATAGCTCCGCCGGGCGTGACTTCGCAGACGCTATGAGGGCAACAAAAATTCCTTCCTTGCTGTCCTCACAGCCTCAACCTAGGACCTCAAATGGGCCCTATGGAGAAGACGGTCAGATTCAGGGCGAGTCCGACGCCAGCATCGCTCTAGTCTCCTACCTACCTGCTTTCTTACCCCGCAGCCCCGTGGTAAACCACGGGGCCCTGCGGTGACGAAGCGGAGGCAGGGGACGTTTCGGAGCCACCCTTTCGATAGCCGCCTCCATCAAGATGTTCCAGAACCGGATCAGCTCATCGACAGTGTGGCTGTCAATCTGTCTCGTGCACGTAACTCCATGAGTCCAAAGTATATGGTTACAAAATTAACTACAGATAGCAAATTAATTATTATAAAGTATGAAATAACACTTTTAAAATTTATCTAGCAACCCCTAACCCTTGGAGGTCTGTGTAATAAAAAATTAAAATTCAATAAAAACATTTTTTTTAAAAATCCTCTAAACACTCAGAATAACTTTTTCTACATGTTGCACTCATTAACACAGTACATATAAATAGCTAACTGCATATAAGGGTAGATTAGTGCAATGCGCTCTACGTGGGGCTGCCCTTAGTGACTGTTCAGAAGCTGCAACTGGTACAGAATGCGGTAGCCTGGTTCCTTGGGGGGAGGGGAGGTATCACTCTGAGCACATCACACCTGTGCTCCGAAGTCTGCACTGGCTACTAATAGCTTTCCAGGCACAATTCAAGGTGCTGGTTTTGACCTTTAAAGCTCTAAAGAGCCTGGGCCCAATGTATCTGAAATATGCACCACCGCAATCCTTGTGGTCAGCCGGGAACCCCCTTTTCCCGGTACCACCGACTAATTCCATTTGTACAAGAGCGCACGGAGGAGCAGTCTCGGTTGCTGCCTCAGTGTTATGGAACTCCCATACCCTGGAGGGCCATCAGATTCTGTGCCTGAGCATATTCCAGAGGAGATGTAAGACTTTTCTTTATGGCAAAGTATTTGGCAGGCAGGGTTAGGGGGTGGATGAGGGATTTTAGGTTTGGGGGTGGGTTTTCAAAGGGATTCTTATGTATTTTGATATGCTTTTATATTGTAAGTCACCCTCAACCTTAAGTGAAGGGCGAGGTATCAAATTTGAATGAATTAATTAATTAAATACCCAGCATTTTTTACCATTCATTGGTATTTCCCGCTTCCATGTATCAGCACCCACAATTTCCCCTCATTTTTCAGAAATTACAGAAAATTACCAGGAATTACCAAAGCGGTAGAAAATAGCGGAAAATCAAGGGAAATGCCGCTAGATTTCCTCCTCGCGCAAATGAAGGCGAAAGAGCAACTGGGCTGGGATAAATGAGGGTCGAGAGATGCAGCCAGCTGCAGGCTACAGGACCACAAGCCAGAGATTCCCTACCTCTGATCTAGGACCCTCCATTATCAGGCAGTGAAGCCTAATGGATAAAGTCTTGGAGTTGGGATACCAAGGTTTAAACTCAATCTGCCATTGTCTCATTCAGTGATCTTAGGCAAGCCACGATCTCTCAGCCTGGGTCCCCCACGTGTATAATGGGAGGAACCGTGACCTCCCTCACAGGGCTGTGTGGTGGTGACCTAATAAGGATGGCAAAGCACTTGGAAGATTGAAAGTGCTCTAAAAATAGTAATCATCATCTTATGCTTTCATTAGACACGAGAGTAAAACGGAATTTTACACAAAACTTTCTGCCTTGCCCTTCTGAGCAACCGCTCCCCAAACCAGTTTAGTTTCTTCCAGGAAGAGAAACTGAAAATGGCAGCACAAGATTCCCCTTTCTGTGCAGCTGGAAACGACAGGAAGCTGAGGCCCCACAAGTGCCTCTGCACTTTCCCTAGCAATAGAAGGATTTCGTTCGGTGAGAGGTGAAGATGCTCCGCACAGCAACACTCCCAGCATTTCCTGTCACTCTGCCCAAGGTGAAACGTTCCATTGCCTGCTACGATGATTCATTTCCAAAACTTCAGTTAATTTATCTCGGCGGCAGCAGCCTCGGAACTTCACCCGGGTCCTTTCCCCGCCCTTGCTTTCCTTTTCTTCTTTTTTAATCTGCAGAATGACTCACTGGAATAGAATAAATGCAAACCAATGCCCTCCCTCCCCAAGCTCAGTCCCCCTCCAGTTTGTACTCTACAGTGTGAGCTCAGCTTTTATTTGGATGCTCAGTGGGATGGTTTAGCATTTAGAATATTATTTCTTGCTTCTATTCAGGGACCCGAGTTCACTGCACCAAAAAATCTTAAATTCTGCAACCAGTGAAGCCGAATTCTGCAAATTCACCGCAAGCATTAATATTTGCATAATTAACTTAATTTGCATAACTATGCATGCTGGGAAGCAAATTTGCAACCGGTTTGACATAGAATCACAACTTTGCTAATCAAACACAACTCCAATCCTCTGAAATTTCAGCACCCCAGAATTCCCACCTCATATTAAAACCCCAGACCTCCCTCACCCAAACATAGTCTTCAGACCCCACCCACCCACAATTCATCTCCCAGGGGGCCTATTTACCCTCAGGTCATGGCCACACCTCCTGGACAGATGGCAGCTGGAGCAGCAGTTTTAGTTTGGGGTCAGGCGACAAGTTTATGCCTGAGCCAAGATTTAAAGATCCTGCAGACAGCCCCCACTCCAGTGTCACTGCAATTTCAGCATGACACTGCGAGGATTGGCTGATTCTGCAAAAATCACTGCAAACTGCAGCAATGCAGTCAACTTGGGTCCCTGCTTCTATGGCACTAGCCATGTGCCTGTCATTGAACCCTTGGAATGTTGTGTCTAGTTTCGTCATTCTCAGAAGGACGTTGACAGGCGGGAGCAGATTCAGAGGAGGGCAACAAAGGGTGTTAAATGTGATGTTAGCCCGCATTAGCCCACACCAGGTGGATGTCCACCTGCCTGTTTGTTAGGTGTTCACCCTCACTGACCAGATAGCCACCACCCACCGCACGCACAGCCCTCACTCATGGCCGAGTCTCAGAGAATGTGGAGCCCGCTATGCAGGTGAATGCGGGCTAATGTGTGCCCGCGTGTTTGTGTCCCATCAATTATGTTGCATGCGTACAGGTCCGCCAGCACCATAACGTTGTGGGTAGAAATCCTAGCGCGTCTGAGGAGCGACTGCTTCCTGCCCCTTTCTCTGCTCTCACTCTCACTGGCGCAGCAAGTGGGGGCTTCCCGCAAGCACATGAAATACATGTAGACTGGACACACTAATGTGAGTGGGGGCTGATTGAGGGCTGCATGGACCAAACCCATACTCTAGGAAGCTATAATCTAATTTGCTAACACCCTAAGATGAAAAAAGATCTGAAAGGCAAGTCTTATGAGGCAAGGTGGAAAGAACTGGGCATGTTGAGCGTAGAGATGAGAAAATTAAGGGGTGATGTGATTGCAATCTAATTACCCAGCTTCACATAGGAAAGGCCTTAATTCTGCAGTGGACTGGATATGGCTGAAGAGGATGAGGATGATGGGACAAACCCCTGAGAGTTAGAGCACATTCCCACAGACAGCGAACCAGCGCTTTTTTCTTTTCCCCGCATATTTCCTTGAAGTGTGAAAGACTGTCTGCGCTTCTTTAACGGTCCTTGAGGTTGTTTTTTAAATGCATTGACAAGCGGCCAAAACCTACCTTTACAAGTGCGGGTTTGAAATGACCCGCATAAATCCTAGTGTCAGAATGTCAGTGTCCACATGTCAATTACACAGCGCCTCGCTTCCCGGCTCTCGGCTCCACTCTGCTCCCCTCTCCGGGACCCGAGACCCGGGCAGGCGAGGTGCTGTGTAACTGACACACAGCGCCTAGCTTCCCCGGCTCTCAGCTCCACTCCACTCCCCTCTCCGGGACCTGAGAGCTGGGCAGGCGAGGCGTTGTGTAACTGACACACAGAGCCTAGCTTCCCCCACTCTCGGCTCCACTCCGCTCCCCTCTCCGGGACCTGAGAGCTGGGCAGGCGAGGCGTTGTGTAACTGACACACAGAGCCTAGCTTCCCCAGCTCTTGGCTCCACTCCGCTCCCCTCCCCTCTCCGGGACCTGAGAGCTGGGCAGGTGAGGCGTTGTGTAACTGACACACAGAGCCTAGCTTCCCCAGCTCTCGGCTCCACTCCGCTCCCCTCTCCGGGACCTGAGAGCTGGGCAGGCGAGGCGTTGTGTAACTGACACACAGAGCCTAGCTTCCCCCGCTCTCGGCTCCACTCCGCTCCCCTCTCCGGGACCTGAGAGCTGGGCAGGCGAGGTGCTGTGTAACTGACACACAGAGCCTAGCTTCCCCAGCTCTCGGCTCCACTCCGCTCCCCTCTCCGGGACCTGAGAGCTGGGCAGGCGAGGCATTGTGTAACTGACACACAGAGCCTAGCTTCCCCGGCTCTCGGCTCCACTCCGCTCCCCTCTCCGGGACCTGAGAGCTGGGCAGGCGAGGCGTTGTGTAACTGACACACAGAGCCTAGCTTCCCCCGCTCTCGGCTCCACTCCGCTCCCCTCTCCGGGACCTGAGAGCTGGGCAGGCGAGGTGCTGTGTAACTGACACACAGAGCCTAGCTTCCCCAGCTCTTGGCTCCACTCTGCTTCCCTCTCCGGGACCTGAGAGCTGGGCAGGCGAGGTGCTGTATAACTGACACACAGAGCCTAGATTCCCGGCTCCACTCCGCTCCCCTCTCCGGGACCCGAGAGCCGGGCAGGCGAGGCGCTGTGTAACTGACACACAGAGCCTAGCTTCCCCCGCTCTCGGCTCCACTCCGCTCCCCTCTCCGGGACCTGAGAGCTGGGCAGGCGAGGCATTGTGTAACTGACACACAGAGCCTAGCTTCCCCAGCTCTCGGCTCCACTCCGCTCCCCTCTCCGGGACCTGAGAGCTGGGCAGGCGAGGCGTTGTGTAACTGACACACAGAGCCTAGCTTCCCCGGCTCTCGGCTCCACTCCGCTCCCCTCTCCGGGACCTGAGAGCTGGGCAGGCGAGGCGTTGTGTAACTGACACACAGAGCCTAGCTTCCCCCGCTCTCGGCTCCACTCCGCTCCCCTCTCCGGGACCTGAGAGCTGGGCAGGCGAGGCGTTGTGTAACTGACACACAGAGCCTAGCTTCCCCCGCTCTCGGCTCCACTCCGCTCCCCTCTCCGGGACCTGAGAGCTGGGCAGGCGAGGCGTTGTGTAACTGACACACAGAGCCTAGCTTCCCCCGCTCTCGGCTCCACTCCGCTCCCCTCTCCGGGACCTGAGAGCTGGGCAGGCGAGGCGTTGTGTAACTGACACACAGAGCCTAGCTTCCCCCGCTCTCGGCTCCACTCCGCTCCCCTCTCCGGGACCTGAGAGCTGGGCAGGCGAGGCGTTGTGTAACTGACACACAGAGCCTAGCTTCCCCCGCTCTCGGCTCCACTCCGCTCCCCTCTCCGGGACCTGAGAGCTGGGCAGGCGAGGCGTTGTGTAACTGACACACAGAGCCTAGCTTCCCCCGCTCTCGGCTCCACTCCGCTCCCCTCTCCGGGACCTGAGAGCTGGGCAGGCGAGGCGTTGTGTAACTGACACACAGAGCCTAGCTTCCCCCGCTCTCGGCTCCACTCCGCTCCCCTCTCCGGGACCTGAGAGCTGGGCAGGCGAGGCGTTGTGTAACTGACACACAGAGCCTAGCTTCCCCCGCTCTCGGCTCCACTCCGCTCCCCTCTCCGGGACCTGAGAGCTGGGCAGGCGAGGCGTTGTGTAACTGACACACAGAGCCTAGCTTCCCCCGCTCTCGGCTCCACTCCGCTCCCCTCTCCGGGACCTGAGAGCTGGGCAGGCGAGGCGTTGTGTAACTGACACACAGAGCCTAGCTTCCCCCGCTCTCGGCTCCACTCCGCTCCCCTCTCCGGGACCTGAGAGCTGGGCAGGCGAGGCGTTGTGTAACTGACACACAGAGCCTAGCTTCCCCCGCTCTCGGCTCCACTCCGCTCCCCTCTCCGGGACCTGAGAGCTGGGCAGGCGAGGCGTTGTGTAACTGACACACAGAGCCTAGCTTCCCCCGCTCTCAGCTCCACTCCGCTCCCCTCTCCGGGACCTGAGAGCTGGGCAGGTGAGGTGCTGTGTAACTGACACACAGAGCCTAGCTTCCCCAGCTCTTGGCTCCACTCTGCTTCCCTCTCCGGGACCTGAGAGCTGGGCAGGCGAGGTGCTGTATAACTGACACACAGAGCCTAGATTCCCGGCTCCACTCCGCTCCCCTCTCCGGGACCCGAGAGCCGGGCAGGCGAGGCGCTGTGTAACTGACACACAGAGCCTAGCTTCCCCCGCTCTCGGCTCCACTCCGCTCCCCTCTCCGGGACCCGAGAGCCGGGCAGGCGAGGCGCTGTGTAACTGACACACAGAGCCTAGCTTCCCCGGCTCTCGGCTCCACTCCGCTCCCCTCTCCGGGACCCGAGAGCCGGGCAGGCGAGGTGTTGTGTAACTGACACACAGAGCCTAGCTTCCCCGGCTCTCGGCTCCACTCCGCTCCCCTCTCCGGGACCCGAGAGCCGGGCAGGCGAGGTGTTGTGTAACTGACACACAGAGCCTAGCTTCCCCGGCTCTCGGCTCCACTCCGCTCCCCTCTCCGGGACCCGAGAGCCGGGCAGGCGAGGTGTTGTGTAACTGACACACAGAGCCTAGCTTCCCCGGCTCTCGGCTCCACTCCGCTCCCCTCTCCGGGACCCGAGAGCCGGGCAGGCGAGGTGTTGTGTAACTGACACACAGAGCCTAGCTTCCCCGGCTCTCGGCTCCACTCCGCTCCCCTCTCCGGGACCCGAGAGCCGGGCAGGCGAGGTGTTGTGTAACTGACACACAGAGCCTCACTTCCCCTGCTCTCGGCTCCACTCTGCTTCCCACTCCGGGACCCGAGAGCCGGGCAGGCGAGATGCTGTGTAACTGACACACAGAGCCTAGCTTCCCCAGCTCTCGGCTCCACTCCGCTCCCCTCTCCGGGACCCGAGAGCCGGGCAGGCGAGGTGCTGTGTAACTGACACACAGAGCCTAGCTTCCCCCGCTCTCGGCTCCACTCCGCTCCCCTCTCCGGGACCCGAGAGCTGGGCAGGCGAGGTGCTGTGTAACTGACACACAGCGCCTAGCTTCCCCGGCTCTTGGGTCCCAGAGAAGGGAGAGGAGCTGAACCAAGAGTCAGGCAAGTGAGGTGCTGTGTAACGGACATGTAACTGACTAGGCTAGTCAATAACATGTCAATTACACAGTGCCCTGCTTCCCGGCTCTGCTCCTCTCCGGGAGCCAAGAGCCCGGCGCTGTGACAGCCGCTCCTCCTCTCCCCCCAACCCCCACCTGAGGGGTTTGTGGGAACGTGAAAAGCGCATTCTTTAAAATTGCTTGAATGTGCAAATTAAAATGCTGGTGCAAAAAAATGCAAGCGCATTTTTAAATTGCCTGCATTTAGAAATACCAGCATTTTTCTCTACGCTCTTAGACTGAGGGTGAAATTTCCATCACCGAGATCAATGGGGAAACTCCCATTGAGTTAATGGTACAGGAACTGGCTATGCTTAGCCTAGTGAAGAGAAGATTTAGAGGCGGCATGATAGCCGTCTTCAAATATTTAAAAAGCTGCCAAAAAGAAATAATGGCAAGGAACTGTTCTGCATTGCTACAGAGGGCAGGAATAGAAATAGTGGGTTCAAACAACTGGAAGACACAGAAGTGGGTTGAATACTAGGGAAAACGTCCTAACAGTAAGAGTTGTGCAGCAATGGAACAAGTTGCCTGGGGAGGTCTTGGGCTCTTTGTCGTGGGAGGTTTTCAAAAAGAGACCAGACAGCCATCTGTGGGGGATGTTTTAGCTGCATCCAAGCAGGGGGTTGGACCAGATGACTCTGGAGGTCCCTTCCAAGTCTGTGATTCCATTCAGAAAATGAGGAACCAGCTTCTAGTTCCTTATCTGGCAGAGCAGGGTGATAGTTAAAATGACGAGTCAGGTACACAGGAAGCACACTCAGTCAAAATGAGATACAGCCTCCTCTCCCCAATTTGGGAGATATTCCCAAAGGTTATGGGATATTTGTGGCTGATCCAGGTAGTTGTGAGCACAATCTCATAAATTCTGTGATCACAATCACTTTGGCAGAATTTTGGCCAAATGGTTGCAATAATTACCTCTTCCATTACAGAATTACAGCCTGAGTGGGGAGGGCTATGAGCTAGCCAATCAGATGTCCGAATTGCCAGCTGGCCAACAGGATGCTGGTACTGTTTGCTGCTGGTATATATTCCAGAGCCAGTGGCCCCGAAGAGCAGCCCATGACCCTCCAGGGGAGAGAAGAGCCCCTCCGCTGATAGATCTGTGTGGGATTTTGTCAGGGGGGGTTGGGTTTTTTTTAACACATAAGATGTTCAAAATGGATGCAGTGGCATGCTGGGAAATTAATTTTCATTAAAAAATTGAATAATGTATATGATTTAGTTAATTTTCATAGTGTATTCTGTTTCCTGAATTTGGGTTTCCTAGTTGCAAAGCTTGACAGGAAAACTACTGAATACATAGAGCCTTGGGGTGAAAACAGACATCGCTAACCACCCTTTAACCACCCTTGGTGGTTATTTATGCATGTTGCAGGGCTGTATTGGTGCCCTATGCAGCCTTGCAAGATGCATAAATAACCACCAAGGGTGGTTAAAGGGTGGTTAGCGTTGTGTCTGTTTTCATCCTTTGTCACGCGTTTCACATATCTTTCATCGTTCCTTGTCCTTTCAGCCAAGGTCCAGCTTAGGCTTGCCACCTAGGCAAATTTTTAAGGAACACTTATGAAAAATACATAATGCAGGCCCTGAAACATGTATTTTTCATAAGTTCCTTAAAAAATTGCCTCGGTGGCAAGCCTAGGACTCCAGCTCTACATTGTATGGAACTATGATTTGCTGCTGTTGCTTCATTTTACAACTAGGCTGAGGGCTTCAAGTCATGTGCTACACCTTGCTGCCCACAGGCCTGCTGAGAGTAAAGGACTCCCATCCACCACCCACAGTTCCAGCCAGGAAATGACCAGTGCTCCCGTGATCAGGCCAGGAGGGAATGTTGCCCCCCTGCTGGGAATAAACTCTGTTCCTTGGCAGGCAGCAGGATTCCAGCATAGCAAACCATACCTCCTTCCAAGGTACAAGCCCCACCTTGTTGGCCAATAAGTTCCAACTTCTGCCCCTCCATGAGTAAGCTCTGCCCTCCCCCACGTACACACATGCAGAATTCCAAGTGCATAAAGAGAGGCAGGCACTCTTCCGCTTCATCTCATTCCACTTTGTTTCTTGTCATTCTGTCATCTCCCCGTTGTTCTCTCAAGGGCTTTTTCTGGGAGGCAATCAAACAACCAGGAAAGAGGGACCTGAGTCTCAATCTGTCTCGCTCCCCTGAAAGAGGGACAATGGGATTCACCGCCCAAAGAGGGACAGCTAGGAGGCATGGTAGACCAGCCACAGCTTAGCAACCCAGGGTACAGCTAACTTTGCTACAGTTGCAGAATACTAAGAAACAGCTGTTTACCTTACCGGGCAATGCAAGAGGGCTTTTCTTAGTGACTGAACTTAAACACAGCTAACTGTAGCTGTGCCTGAGCAGTAATGCCTGGAAATGGATGCCTGAAGCTCAGTGGGTCAAGTTAGGCTTGTGTTAGGCCTACCATATGCAAGGATGCCAGAACGGGGGCCAAGTTGGGATCTCCCCCCCCCCCCCCCCCCGGGCGTTTTTAGATGAGCGGGAGATGCTAGTGAACTGACAAATCTGCTCTTGCACCGGAAGTCGCCGGCCGCCATTGAAGACAGCGGCACCGGTGGCGTACGCATTATTTTTAAAACTGGAGTTGTAAAACCTCAATATCGATATCAAGGTTTTACAACTCTGGTTTTAAAAATAATGTGTGAGTCACTGGTCACCACTGCTTTCAATGGCGGACAGCGACTTCCAGTGCGTGTAAACACTCCCCGCGCGACCTTTTAAAGAGCGGATTTGTCAATCTGCTAGATTCCCCTGCTCGTCTAAAAACGCCCTTAGTTATATGCATGTGTGACTGATTCCATTCTTCGAGTTTTGCTTTTTAAAAACGCCATGGGGATGTGAGTGAGTCCAGTCTCAATGTTGGGCAACAGGCTACTTTAAATTTGCATAAATTAGCATGTCAGGTTTATGGAAATTCAGAGGTAGGGTTTAAACAGCCACACACACACAGGGGAAGCAAATTAAAGGCCACATTGCTAGCACGGAGGTCTTGATGATGCTTGCTTGCTAATGATCCCAGTGCAGTTTCCAAAGATTGAGCTGCAAGGGTA
Organism: Sphenodon punctatus; assembly: GCA_003113815.1. Taxonomy (NCBI): domain Eukaryota; kingdom Metazoa; phylum Chordata; class Lepidosauria; order Sphenodontia; family Sphenodontidae; genus Sphenodon; species Sphenodon punctatus. Next base: position 1,841,262 of record QEPC01010552.1, on the reverse strand, counting down.
TATTTGGGAAGATTTGCCAGGTTAACCGGGGGGTGGGGGACCACTTCTCTAAATCCCTCTGCCTGATTAAGTGGCTGCTAAGGAACCATTAACCCGAGTGTCTGCGGGTCAATCAATTCTCATTAATTCCTGCCCTTTGAGTGGAAAATTGCCAAGCCTGAAATCTTTACTTCTTCCATTCCCCAATCACGATCAATCTTCCCAACACAAGGCACGGAGGAAACAGGCAACATCCTTGCATACAAACCATCCTTCCACCATGGCTTGGACAATATGACATGACCTTCCCTGTGCTCTGGAATGGACTCATCAAAATTAGGGCAGCAAGAGGCCTTGATCACCACAATCAAATATGCTGGGCACGGGCCGAGGACACAGTGACTCTTTGATAAATAAACAAGCTGTAAGAATGTTAGATCAATGGCCCATCTAATTCTGTATCCTGTCTCCAACAGGGGCCAGCAGATGTTTCAGGGAAAGTTTACAAGGCAAAAAAAACCCGAGCAAATAAGGGCTGATCCACTCCTGTCATTCACTCCCAGGATCGAGTAGTCAAAGACTTAAGGAAACTTTCCCCATGGTTATGACCCAAAGGAAGTGGGGCCACGCTGTAAGGTGATGAGACAAAGGTGATGTGACTGTCCCTTTGGACACTCCCACCCATTTCCAACGTGGCCTCTGGAACATTGTGATGTCACAATACTCGGGGTGTGGGGCTACATCAGAAAGGGACGGGGGAGCTTCTTAGACCCACCCCCTTTCCAATGTGCAGCCATGCCCTCTGCCACTTCCTGAAGCCCTGATATCTTGGCACTGGAAAATCTGGATCCAGAGAACTCTCTGCTCAGGGGCCTACCACCACCATTAGATCTGACCTGAGAGAAGAGCAGGGACTTTGTAGGGGGGCTGGAGCAAGATGCGGGAACACACACCAAGCTCCAGATAGTTGCCACATTGATAGATTAAAGCTCGGAGATTCCAGGTCAAACCCCTATCTGGAATAGTCCCAGTCACTTCAACTGGACTGCCCTGAGGTAAATGAACTGATGCGTCTAGCCCAGAAATGGGGACCCTCCAGCTCAGAGGGCAAATTCAGCCCACCAGTTCTTATTTGGCCCCTTTCTAATCCCTGGTTCTGGCCCCTGGATTCAGATCCTACCCCCAAGCATTGAAAAACTGAGCTCAGGGTAAGAAAGCAGAGATGAGGGCATGCACAATCAGGATAGGGAACAAATCCATGACATAGATCTATGATCTGTACTTTCTTCTCCCTAAGCATACCCCTTAGGCATCGCCACACCAGCTTCTATTAAAACATAAGGAGGGTCATACTGGGTCAGACCCATGGTCCATCAAGCTCAGCATCCTGTCTCTGACAGTGGCCATTTCCAGTAACTTGAGAGAAGTACAAGTACAGGTCATGAAGGTGTAACCCGTCTCCTGCTACCCACTCCCAACTACTGTTAGCCAGGGGTTTAAGCCCCGTTAAGCATTTATGGCTCTACCCTCTAAAAATTTATCTAGTTTCCGTTTGTTGCTGCCCGGCTCTCACTGCCTCCTCTGGCAATGAGTTCCAGAACTGTATTGTCCACTGAGTGAAAAAGTACTGCCTTTTGTTTGTTTTAAATCTGCTGCCATTTAACTTCCGAGAGTGTTTCCTTGTTCTCTTATTGTGAAAAGGGGCAAACAACATTTCCCTATTTACTTTTTCCGCACCGCTCATCATTTTTTAAGCTTTGATCAGATACCCCTTTAATCACCTCTTCTCCAAACTAAACAGCCATAACTTGTTGAGCCTCTCCTTTTCCAATTCTATATCTTTCCTGAGATGGGGCGACCAGAATTGCACACGGTATTCAAGGTGGAGTCGTGCCAATGATTTACACAGTATTATATTAATTATTATTATTATTATTATTATTATTATATAGCACCAACAATTTACAATCAATAATTATGGACACTCAGGTCCCTACCCCAAAGGGGCGTACAATCTAAGAGATAAAGGAGGGGGAGACAAGGGAGAGGTGAACATCGGGAGAGACAAGAGCACATTCATGAGGTTGAGAAGTTGCAGGCGAACGTGCTTCACCTAATTACAGGGAACTAGATTCTGAGCGAGGGGCAGAAGAGGACGCAGTTTCACTCATGACAAGCTAGGGAAGACCTTGACCGAAGAGGTGGGTTTTCAGGAGGGACTTGAAAGTTGGGAAGGAAGGATATTTTCCCTTTTATTTTCTATTCCTTTTGCAATAATGTCTAGCATTTGGTTTTAGAACATATGAAGTGCCATACTGGGTCAGACCAACGGTCCATCGAGTCCAGCAACCTGTCTCCAACAGTGGCCAGTCACGGGGGCCTGGGAGAAGCACCTAACAGATCACCGGGTATCCATTCCTTGTGGGTCATCCCCAGGCTCCCGACAGTAAAGAGTTTTGTTCCCCAATCCTATCTGGCTAATAGCTGCTAATG
>QEPC01010552.1:1816745-1835887 GCA_003113815.1 Sphenodon punctatus | reverse complement strand
ATCTTGTCTGCAAAGTAGGTGGCAAACTCCTTACAGCGGGCCTGGGACAAGTCCCCATCCAGGCAGAGGGAGGCCAGACTGACCAGCCCCCACACCACCCAGAACAGCTCCGCTGGACACGACTTCACAGATGCTATAAAGGCGGCAAAGAACTCTTTCTTTGCCGTCCTCACAGCCTCAACATAGGAATGCAAATGGGTCCTATGGAGAAGTCGGACGGATTCAGCGTGAGTCTGATGCCAGAGTCGCTCTAGTTGCCTACCTGCCTGCTTCATACACCGCAGTCCCTCAGTAAACCAGGGGGTCCTGCAATGACGAGACAGAGGTAGGAGATGTCTCAGAGTCACCCTGTCAATGGCCTCCCCAAGCAAGATATTCCAAGTTCGAACAAGTTCATCAACAGACTGACCATCAGGGTCTACGGTTAAATCCCCCAGAGCCTCCTGGAACCATTGAGGTTCCATCAGCCTCCAGGGGTGGACCAACCTAACTGGTCCCTTCTCCTTGTGGAGGTGGTGCACTGAGAGACTGATCTGTAGGAGGTAATGATCCGTCCATGACAAGGGCATGACCCTCACATCCCCCACTACCAGATCACCCGCCTCAAGGCCAGAGCACAACACCAGGTCGAGGGTATTATGCCTCCTCACATGGGTTGGGCAGTTAACAACTTGGGACAAGTCCATGGTTGCCATGGTGGCCATGAATTCTCGCTCCGCTCCCACAAGGCCGGCATCGGCATGGGTATTGAAGTTCCCCAGGACCAAAGTCCTGGAGAAGTTCAGCACCACCACCGAGACTAGCTCTGCTAGAGTGGCAAGGGATGCTACTGGGCAGGAAGGGGCCCGATACACCAGCCGCACCCCTAGATTGTTCCCGGCCAAATCAAACACCACATGGAGGGCCATGATCCCTGGAATCTCCTGGACTGGATACCTTCCAACAGGCCACATCTCTCTAAAAATAATAGCGACGCCACTGGTGCTGCACGGCATACCCAGCTGGAACAAGATCAACCAAGATTGGCCACGCCTCCTTGTCCAGTCAGGTTTCCATGATACATACAAGGTCTGCTGCCCCATCCAGGATCAGGTCTCGGATTACCAGGGCTTTATTTGCCACAGACCTTGCATTTAGCAGCATCAGCCCCCCCACTGGTGGACCTTAGACCCTGCTCCTCCTTCATCTCCAGTGCGGGGGGGCTCTTTTCACCTTTAACAAGGGAGCTAGGTCCCCTGGGAGCCCAAAACCACACACTCCCATGGACCATACCATCCCCGTCCCAGAACCACCCCTACAGCTGCACCTCCCTCCCTGTCCACACGGTTCTGACCCCCTCATACCAGCTGCTCCTCCAAAACCCTCAGAGATCCTCACCCCCTTTCCCCAAAATATCCCTCCCACCCCATCTTCCCTTCCCTCCCCATTATTCAAGCACTGTCCCCCCCATCTCACCGGGGGGCAGTACCCTCCCCTCCAGCCACCCCTCTCCCCGGGACTACCTCTCTCACTGGGAGTCCCCACTCCCCCCCATCCCCCCACCCCACTCCCTGGGGCTCCCTCTCTCATAGGGAATTCCTCCTCTCTGACATTCGGGCAATGCCCCCCATCTCACCAGGGGACAAGGCCCATCACCCTCCTACCCCCCCTACCTCCTCCCCGGTACTCTCTCTCACACACACAGAGAGTCCCTCTTCCCTACCATTTGAGCAGTGCCCCCCCTCTCATGGGGGGCCCCACCCCCCTTCCCCAGGGACCATCCCCTATCCTCTCACCAAAGGGGATCACCCTCCCCTTCCTAATGCAATCCCTCAAAACACATACCCCATCCCCCCAACACCCCTTAAAAACACAAACTAAAATACAAATGACAAGCTTCCCACCCCTGGTTCCCTTGGTCCAGCTAAGGGCCATGCCTAAGGACCCTTGGGTGCGGCTCTTAGGTACCTGCTGGGCAGCAGGCCGCTTTTGGCCGCACCAGGCCCGAAAGTCCCGGAATGTGCACCCAGACCCCGCCCCCCCTCCTCCAAGCAGGGGAGGGGAGAGATGGTACCTGGAGGGGGCTGGGCAGCACAGCTCCTTAGCGGGTCCTGGAGTCCCAGAACAGCAGCAGCAGTGGTATCGGTGACAGACAGGAACCCTGGTGAGCCGCTCAGGGCAGGTGATGTTTTCTCCCAGAGAATGAGGAATTGCGAATTCTAAGAGAGACACGGACTGCACACAGTAGACCAAGTCAAGGCTGATTTTGTTCTTTCTTCTGTTCTCCAAGCCAATTTTTCCATTCTTAATGATGGCACCATAAAGCAGGTCTCACTGGAGATAGCTAAAGCAAGAAGAAAGAACACCTGCCCATCTCAGACTATTCCTGGAACATTGCCTTGTTGGTTATCTGGTCTCATATAGCACCCACTGTTTGGAGATCCCGCCATCGTGATTAAGTCAGAGGGTGTTTAAGCCTTTATTGTGGCTGACCCCTCAGCATGGAATTCTCTCCGTCCAGATGTTCTTCTCAGTTCCTTCTGCCTTGTCACCAGAAGCTTCCGAACTTGTTGCCGGAAGCTGTCGTGAAGACCAATAGTGCAACTGGATTATAAAAAGGATCGGGCAAGTTCTTAAAGGGTAGGTCCATACCGTGGCTACTAGTCAAGTTGGTTAGGTATGGACGTAACCTGTGACTGTTGAGGACTGGGTGCAAATATAGCACAGAATAGATCACCCCATTGTGACCTGTTTGCACTTTTCTGAAGCAACCAAAGTGGCCACACTGTTGGAGATAGGATATTGAGCTGGACAGACCATTGGTCTGACCCAATATGGTGCTTCTTATGTTTTTATGTAAATAAATTGATTTCTATACCAAGATTGTAAGCCCCTAGGGGAAGGGACCTATCTCTAATTAATGATAGTTCAGTGCCAGGTACATTGCTAGCACTATATAAATTCTTAATAATAAAATACCTTTAGACCCAGACTGCTTTCCTCAGGAGGGAGCCAGTGCTGAAAAGGCCTCTTAAACAACCTACATACAGTAAAAAGAGCACAATGAGTGTTAATAAACATGACGCTGGCCCAGTTCAGTCAGTACCTCACCCGCGCTTCTATTTCCAGCCCACCAGATGAAAGCCTGGTACAGACTTCAGGAGGGTAGGTGGTTAACACGGAAACATGGGCCAGGAAGGAACTGGGCCCACAATAGAGGCCCAAGGACCACCCATGCAGGCCATAGCAGGTTGAAATGGGTGGGCATGTCTGTTTCCACGCCAACCCGGCCCTGGCACAGGGGTTTGCCATGGTCGCCAGCCAGAAGAACGTACGTGTCATACTAGGTCAGCTCAATGGTCCATCAAGCCCAGCACCTGTCTCCGATGGTGGCCAATCTCAGTCACTTGGTGGAAGTACCCAGAAAGTCACTATGGGTCAATCTATTCCCTGTTGTTCACCTCCAGCTCCAGACAGTAAGCGGTTACATTCCCCAAACCTACCTGGCTAATGGACCGATCCTCCAGAAACTTGTCCAATCCTTTCTTAAACCCAGCTGTACTACTGGCCTTGACCATATCATCTGGCAACCAATTCCACGACTTAATTGTGCGTTGAGTGAAAAAGTACTTTCTTTTATTTGTTTTTAAATCTGCTACCTGTTAGTTTCACGGAGTGTTCCCTAGTTCTAGTACTATTTGCGAGGGTAAATAACCATTCCCTATTAACTTGTTCCACACCACTCATGATTTTATAAACTTCTGTCGTGGCTGTCTGTTATTGGAAGCTGTGGATGCCCATCTTGGCAAGAGGTGGGGCACCAGTCACAGCGCATGGGCAAAGAACCAGCTGGCCTCACATCGCTCCCAGCCCCTCAGTCTGGGGGGAACATTTATTCCATTCTTTGACCTGTCCCAGCCAGGGGCATCCCCCCAGCCCCCACCCCAGAACATACAGCTGGCACACTGGTTGCATGTCTATAAACACCCAGTGTAATGATGGTGCAGCAGGTACAGCAGTGTAGCTTTAATAGATGCAGCAGATGCAGCCTCACTAGGACCCATGAGCCTGGGTGGTCCGCACTCATGTAGAATGCATGGATGGTCCGCACACATGTAGAATGCATGGATGGTCAACACTCATGTAGAATGCATGGATGGTCCGCACACATGTAGAATGCATATGCACACTAGGGTGGAGTACCCACCAGGGGACCCATTCCGTCTTCTGCACCAATGCCACCTAGCTACACCCCTGAGCAGATAATGACGGACATGGTCCAGTGAAAACCTCTCCCCATCCAAATTTCCCATTCCACTAGGTGCAGAATGATTTACAGTCTTTGAATATCCCCAGCAGTTCACCATCTATTATTTACTTCTGTAGACCAGAGAGAGAAACTCAATCTTCTCCTAGCCCTGACAGCGATTCATTTGGCTGCTGTGGAATCCTCTTGATCAAACATAAACTAATCCAGGACCACAACAGGTCACTTAAAAGAGAATTGCACTTTCATTTTCTGGAGCACCCTCCCCTTGGCTCTTCTTTGAATGCCGAGCAGAGCATGTCAGTGACTGAGCATCTGCCAGAGACATCAGGTAGCCTGTTGATTAAGGACAGGTGGAGAATTAAGCAGCTTTCCACACTATCGTAGGGTTATTCCAGGGCTTAGATTAAAAGGGCACCTTTCGCTCTTGTGAGGACAACTGTACTAGCGCATTTGTTATCCGCAGGTAATACTCACATTTTCAAGTAGTCCATCGGTACTCAAGTGCCACGTTAGATACACGATCACTCCAAAATACTGGGTAATACCATTACCAGGTTCCCCATTTACTGTTTTACCAATCTTTAAATCAGTACAGAATTTGGGACAGGACGTCAGAAAAATGGTATCGGAAGTTGGAAAATCGGTACCTGAAGTCAGAAAATCAGGACCAAAACAGTAAATTGGTACATTGGGTAGCCTGTTGGGCACTAATGGGATACAAATTAGTACTTGATGTTACCAGGTTGGGTCAAGTATCACAATTTTGACAAGTATACCCATTTTTGTGAGTACTCATTTCAGCTGTAGTCTGTACCTTTAGATTTTTAAGTGCTTTTGTGAGGGAGGATGGACATCATATGCCATACTCCATCTCTATTCAGGTCCACCTATCCTTTACATCTCTCTTGCCCCCTACACTGGTTTGTACAAAGCAAATTTGCTTGATATTTGGGTGAGCTGATGCATTGCTGTCATTCATCTCAACTAAGGCGAAAGGAATATCCAACCCGAATTTGCTGTCCACTGGATTTAGGTGCTCTGATCTGAATCCACTTGATCTATGCTATCTACTCCACTATCAGATATGTTTGGTTTGGTTCAGTAGACAGCTTGGTGATTGGTTTAGTTTGTTTGGTTGGTAGTCAGTTCAGTTCGGTCTGGTTGGATCAGTTCAGGCCCTGCTTGGTTCGGTGCAGTCCTCAATTCTATTCTGATGTTGGTTCGGTTTGGAACCAACAACAGTTACTAGACTGAACCAGAACCGAACTGAAACCAGACAGCCACTCCAATGCGGACATTTGGCTGCTGATGGAAACAAGAGAATAATACTTGCAGTAATAGAATCCTCATTCATTTCATCACTAATCTCAAAGGGTTGCTTTGAGAGAGAGCTGAAACAGGGAGTAGGTATATAGTATTCGTAGGTATTATTCACATTTTTTGTCACTTTCAATTGACCAAACAATATGCACAATGAAAATGAATACTCTCGTATCTGGTTCTTTGAGGTATTCCATTTAAATTTATTCTGTTCGCTGGGTTTTGGGGTCGTCCGTCTTTTCGGTTACATCATTTTTTGACAACTGTGCATGTACAATAGTGCTAATATTGAAATGACGTAACCGAAATACAAAAACAACCTGAAATAACAAAGTAGCCAAACTGGAAAAAATAAAATAAAATGATAAAAACAACCTGAAATAACTGAAATATATACACAACAGAGCACAAATCAATATCAGTTTTTACCTGAACCACCATCTTTTGTTTGGGTATACATTGACAGGTTTGGGGGGTATTCACGTCAGCTTTACTTTGAGGTCTGACTGCTGCCCACCTCAACATGGAAATCCGGAAATGGTTTTCTTACCAAACTCTTAGAAGACCCATTTGAAAGCCATTGTTTCAACAGTTTCAAACCACTTGTCCATGTAAAATCTCCCCTGCATGAACTCCTCTTCCATCCCATCCCACAGAGCAGAGATGCAATCATCTTGTCTAATTATCTACTCCTTTCATGTGGTGATCTCTGTGCAAGGGCATTCTGTCCTCTATAAGATTCCCACATACTACCCCCTGTAGAGCGTGGGGAGCCAAGGGCAGAGCCAGAGAGGTGGTGTCTGATAGCCAACGGGAAAGGCTACTAGTGTTGGGGAGCAAAGGGGTGGAACTTTTTGTTTTTGTAAATGGCCATTATCTTTTTCTCTATCATTTTTGCTATGCAAAGCCCATCAAATATCAATGAATAGGCTACACCAGGGGTGAGGAACCTCAGTCCTGGCCGGGGGCCAAATGCGGTCCATGGCTAGTTTTTATTTGACCCCTTTCCAGTTCCTGAATCCAGCCCATAGGTCCAGTTCCTATTCCCAAGCACTGAAAGACAGAGCTCAGGAAAAGAAAGCGGAGAGGAGGACAGACACTTACGGCTAGGGGGGCGATCCATGGCACAGGTCTAGGATCCTGATCCTCCTTTTCCTAAGTGCCTGCCTTAAGCACCCCACCCCCAACTTCTACGTGGCCTGTCTAGTAACTGACTCCAACGTCCCTTATATTCTTGGCACGAAAAACAACCAGATTCACTCTGAGAGATGAGTAGTTTTTGGAATATAGATTTTTAATCAGAAGAGTCTAAGAGAAGGGAGTCTAGGGGATGGGATTATGGGAATGAAATGTGGATTAAGGAGATTTTCACCTCTAGGGCAGGGGTTCATATCTGATCCAGATGGCAAACAAGCCCTGTTGCCAATAGGAGGGCTGCTCGGCTCAATAAGCTGCTCAGTTCAGTCCATTTCCAAGCTGCTACTGTTAGCACCCTGATCAGAAACCCCACTGGCACTAAACACTGAGTTGTACTGGATGCCAGGGGCCTAAACCACCAGCCATTTCAGTCAGTAGGAGTCAAATGGCTGTAGTCGCTTTTGTGTTAGCAGCTTACGCTCTCATTCATTACACTCTCATTCACTGTTTGTTTACCAAGGTCACCCTTCGAAACAGGAATGAGGCACGAGGGCTGAGCTATTGATAGGGACAGGCCGTGCAGCTCCATGAGCACCTGAGGGCCCCACGTTCCCTGCTGCAACTGAGAGAGAAAGCGAGGAGCCTGTTCCACCTTCTGCACCAGGGCCCATTCTAGACTAGCAGCTGGCATGGTGTGATACTGGGGTAAAGCTTGCCCTGCCACTCCTTAAAGCACTCTGGTGCTGTCACCACTAGGATTGCCACCTCTCTGGATTTTGACCCAGAGTCTCCAGACTCTGGAAGAAGCCCTGCTGTTTCCAGGGCAGCTGGGGCACTCTCAGGAACCCAAAGAAATCATGGTTTCTGGGGACAGCAGGGGGGACACGCTGTAGGGACCTGCCCCTATGGGAGCATCATGTCATGGTGTTCCTTAAAGGGGACCATTACTTCAGAAAGGGGCATGGCATCCTTTTTTGCCCTACCCCCTTTCCAACAGGCCCTGCCCCCTGTGATGTCACAGCACTCCGTAAAGGGTGTTGTTATGTCAGAATGAGGCATGAGAACTCCTTTTCCCACCCAACCCCATCCAGGTGACTGACACCCAGAGGAGGTGATAATCCTAGTCACCTCTGGCTCCTGAAACTGTGATTTTGCACCTCAATTTCCCACCCACCCCTGCAATTAAGACCCAAAATACAGTACTCTTTCTATCCTCACCCCTGCCTGAAGTATGTTTATTCATGAGATTATATACATGTCCGGCATCAGTGGTAGGCTTACCTGGGCATTTGCCAAGGGCCCACAGCTTCAGGGGGGGGCCCATCAGCCTTCAGGGGGGGACCCTGGCCAATTTCCAAACCTGGGCTGCGTGGGCTGTTTATTCATTCCACCGCTGCACCGCTTTCAGGAGCCTCAGAGGGGGAATGCGGAGAACAGAAAGGTTCTTCGAGATGCCTTTGAACATTCTCACAACTGGTGTTGTGAGAATGTGAAGAACCACTCAAAGAAGAACAGAAGGTTGCTACCTTGTAAAAACAGTTCTTTGAGATGGCTCCAGACATTCTCACAACTGGGTGTTGTTGGAATGTAAGGAGCCAGTCGAAGAAGAACTGTGCATGCACAAGTGAGCTTGGGGGCTCTGTGGTGGGAGACTGAGGCATGGGATGTTATTGGACACAGGAAGAGGGGAGTCCTGGGGAGGGGGGTTTTGGGGAGCGAGGCATGGGGACAGAGGGAGGAGCTGTTTGGAGGTACTGTGGTCTACAGTGGGGGAGAGGCATGGGCAAAAGGGGTGCCCCCTCATACTCTGTTACCCAAGGGCCCACAAAAACCTTGGAGCCAGCCCTGTCCCATTAGGGTTACCACCCTCTTGGATGCAGGAAATGATGAGACCCTGTTACATGTGGGGCAAAAGGTCTCTCAAAGCCCTTTCCAATGTGGCCACACCCCTTCAGAACATCATGACATCACAACACTCTTCAGAGGGTGGGGCCAGAACAGAAAAGTGACAGAGGAGAGCCTCTTCGGGGCTGTTGGGTCAGGGAGCCACCAGGGGAGGCTGAAGCAGAGGGATCAGGCCAGTGGGGAGCCTGGAAGTGAGAAGATGGGGTAGTGGGTCCTGTCCAGTAAGGGGTGTGTGGCCAGTGTACCGAACAGGGCCATTACATGCTGGTGAAACCAGGACTCTCCTGAGGCATGGCAGGCTTGGGTGCTGCTCTGCAGGAGGGCAGGTGGAGGGTCCCATGCTCTGCCAGGGCCTGCCCCCTTCTGCTGAACCCCATCTGCAAATTTTGGAGGGCAACAGCAGGTAATGGAACAGTACCACAGGCCCTGGGGCCCCCAGGCTTATGGGCCCTAGTACAGGTGCACTACCAATCCCTACGATAGCATGCCCCCTGTGACAGAGGGACTTGGTACAGTCCAGGCTCTATGGACTGGGAACACCCTAGGCTTGGAGAGACTTGGTACAGCCCAGATGTTGGGGAGGGGAACTCTCGCGTTCTCTAACGGCTGTTTCTTACCAGTACGCAGGCTTCTAGGTCGAAGCACGTGGAGTGCTCTGGAGATACAATGTAACAATAAAGCCCAAGCTATCATCAAACGTACTGGGCTTCCTAGCCTTGCTTCCTTAGACTCTTAGACCACTGTGTCTGCTTCCTTTGTCTCAGAACCTCCTATTCCAGCTGCCTCGCCAGCTCTGCCCTTCCTTTCCCTGGTGCATGCGGGTGATTAAACAGCACCAAGGCCTTGGACCATTTCATCAGTGTCCAGAATGGAACCTAACTGTTCTGGAGCACCATCCAAACCCTCACCGTTTTCCTGGTAGCCAGTGAATTAAACACATTCCTACATACAAGTCGAAGATGGGGAACCTCGGGCTCAGGGGCCAAATGTGGCCCGTGGTTAGTTTGTATTTGTCCTCTTTCCAGTCCCTGGATCTGGCTCCTGAATCCTACCATGAAGCATTGAAAGACCAAGCTCAGAGGAAGGGAGCAGAGATGGATATAGCCACGGGAGGTATCCATAGCACAGATCCTTGATTTGAACTGACCCTTTCATTTCCCACCCTGAGCACCCCCCTTAAACATCCCCACCCCCAACTCCTATGGATAGAATCAGGCGTGACGGTGGCCTGCTGTGACCCACTTTTTCGCAGTTTGACCCATGAGCCACTGGGCAGGTGCCACCAGATATTGGCCCGAGATTGACCCAGGCATGTTGGAGGCTAGCCCGGACTCTGACCCCCGGATTAGCTCCAGGTCTTAGCCTGGGCTATGATCTGTCCAATCGGGGCAAACCGTCCACAGCGGGCTATCACGTCTGCTGTGGCCTGCCATGACCACAATCACATTTGCTTCTACCTTATTAGCCCTAACTTTATGCTAATTTTCAAAGTGCCCTGTGGGAGGGAAAAGGTTTCCCATCCCTGTTGTAGATATGCAGATCTGGTGCCTTCCACCAAAGAAATTAACAAATAAATAAATGAACAACAAAATGAACAAAAAGAAATAAATGAAAAATTAACAACAAAAACAAACAAATAAAAATTCAATGGCTAAAATGCTTCTTTCTAATTCACACTCACTGGAAAGAGAAAACCTATTAGCAAACACACCCCAAGCATGCTGATGTGAGCATCCTCCATTATTTTCTCCATGAGTTAATGCCTGCTGGAAACAAATTTTAAGCAGCTTGGACAATCGGTATGTTTCGTAGTTACTTCAGGGATTAATAATGCAATAGGAAGCCCATTCTGTGTTGGCTGACAATTATTTTATCCAATTGTGTGTGAAGCAGGTGATAAATTAATAAATTATAGCCAGTCAGCTGTTGAGGCTGCAAAGGCAGATGGCTACAGCCAATCTAAAGATAGGTTGGGCCTCACAACTAATAATGTATTTTATTAAATTAGATGTGCAGCAAACGTGGAAAATAGTTAATTGGAGGGGGGGGGGGCAGTGTGAACCTGATCTTCAACCTAGCCCCATTAAGTCTATCCCAGACCAATGGGGCTAAGTGCTTTGAGGATTGGCACCTATGGTTACCAGAGACCCAGGTCGCTTTTATACAAGTGGCCGGATGCAGCACATTCTTCAAGCTTCGCGGGGTGCATTTAGATACACCAGAAGTAGCTGGCTGCTCTAGGAATTGCCTCTTGTGTGGTCTTTTTGAAGGCGCATTTTGGAAGTCTCGATATCGGGGTTTTGAAAACACGTCTTCAAAAAGACCACGCAAGCGGCGATTCCTATGGCAGTTGGCTACGTCCGATGTGTCTAAATGCACCCCGTGGGGCACTTCAGGAAGTGCATTGAAGAATGCGCTGCATCCAGCCACTCGTATAAAAGCGGTCTCAGAAAGTGCTGCATTGGCACAAGCCCCTCTCCCTTCAATGAAGCTTGCATTGCACTTTCACAAGCTGAGCTTAAATCTTCAAACTGCTTTCCTTGGAGTACTCTTATTGATTCAGTGGGGCTGTTCTAGAGCAAGTGGTTTTAGGTAGGGCTGAAATGAGCAGTAATTTTTTTTACTTGTAAATAATTTTGCCATCTCGGGAACCAGGATCAATTTACTGACCATTTCCTGATACCAATACAATCTCTCAATTCCCATAATACCGCAAGATACTGTCCTGATTTACCAACTTTCTGTTTTTACCACATACTGCATCACTTACTGCTTTTCTGAGAGCAGCATTTTACTTCTGGGTTTGTCAATGATCTGAACTGATCCTTTCATTCCCCGCCCTGGAAATGAAAGTTGTTGTTTTTGTATTTCTGCAGACATTGTTGTTTCTGCAGTCAGTCATTGCTTCTGTATTTCTGAGCCAATCAATGCACAAATACCCACCTCTTAGCACTCCCTTGCCTGCCCAAACACTGTTTTTAAAAAACGTGCCTCTGTTCCAGTACCACCAATCAGAATTGTTGTTATATGTTGTTCCCTTTGCTTTATAAAGGAAACTGTGTACTAGCCAATGAATGACAAGGGAGTACAAGGGGAAATGGAGTGCAGAGAAGATAGATAAAAGAAACGTAGTATTGCATTTGCATCAATATTACTTCTCGGGATTTGAAATGGATGGCAAAGTGGTAAATGGGTTTCTGGTAACCAAATTACTGGTAAATGGAGAAACAAAAAGTCGAGACATTACCAAGTGGTTCTCCGTTAGACTGAGAGAGTATCCAGAACTGAGATTTCAACAGGAATTCCCATTTTTGCAAAATCTCATTCCAGCTCTAATCTTAGGGTTGTAGCTAAGAGGTCGAGAACAAGCCGCAAAGACCGAACAACCGTCTCGTCCTTATCGGCCAAAGGTTTCTAGAATTTGAGTCTGGACTAGGGGTATGCAGAAGGGACCCCATTCATTTTCATTTTAGTTTTTTGCTTTTAAAAAAATCCCTTTGTTTTCAGGTTTTTGTTAAAAACACATTCGTTTTTGTAACATTTTTCATTTTAAACATTATTTAAAAATAATAATAATAAACCCCACTGCGCATGCACAAAAGGGCCACTGGACCATTCTGTGCGTGTGTGCCCTTTCCCAAAAGGGTGGCACGGCTGCTGCTAGTTTGAAAAAGGGCATGTATGTGCAGAACAGTCCGGCAGTCATTTTGCACATGCGCATTCATTTATTTTGTTAAGTTTCTTTTGTTTTTTAACAAAAACAAAAGAAACCAAATGAATGTCATTTGCTTATTCATTTGTTTTCGCCTTTTCGGGTCTTTAGTTACTAAAACGAACAGGTCTTCCTTTGTTTTAGTAACTTTAAAAACGAATTGCACACCCCTAGTCAGGCCCCCAAGTGCACTTGTGCCCTCTGGGGACGCTGTCACAATCCAATTAGCATTTGATATATTTTGTATGTCTTTGTTCATGCCTAGGGTTATAGAATTAGATTGCATACAAAATGGGAGACAACTGGATCAGTAGTAGCAAGGCAGAGAAAGCTCTAGGAGTAGCTGTGGTTCGCCAACTGAACATGAGCCAGCGGTGTGATACTATTGCAAGAAAAGCTGTTGCTGTCCTATTCATTATTATTATTAATTATTATTATTATTTCACCCCTCCTGCTTCCGGCAGCTCAGCAATAAAAATACGTACAATAAAATACAATAGATAAAACAACAAATTCAGCAAAAACCAACAGTGTGCAAAAACAGAACCCCACCCCCAAAACCACTCCTTACCCATCCCCACCAAATGCCTGGTGGAAGAGCCACATCTTGCATTGGCGTTGAAAGGCCAGACAATCCTGGCTGAGACGGATACCCACCGGGAGTGAGTTTCACAGAGCCGGTGCGGCCGCCAAGAACACCCGCCTGTCAATCCCTGCCCATTTATAATGTCGAACCTCTAGGACAGCGCCCCCTGATGGTCGCAGGAGCTGCCCCGGAGCCCTGGGAGTGAGGCATTCCTAGGCTGCATCAACAACAATATTATATGCAAGACACAACATAAGAAGTGCCATACTGGGTCAGACCAACGGTCCATCAAGCCCAGCATCCTGTCTCGGACAGTGGCTAATCATGGGGACTTGGGAGAAGCACCCAACAGGTCACCATGCTATCCATTCCCTGTGGGTCATCCCCAGGCTCCCGACAGTAAACGGTTTTGTTCCCTGTCTGGCTAATAGCTGCTAATGGACCTATTTTCCAGAAACATGTCCAAACCTCTTTAAAACTCAGCTATACTGCTGACCTCGACCACCTCCTCTGGCAGTAAATTCCACAACCTAGGGGAAGCCAACTTAGGGCCCAGCTTGAGGACAGTGCTCTGTTTTGGGCACCCCCATTTTAAGAAGGACATAGAAATGTTGGAGAAGATGCAGAGGAGAGCAACAAAGGATGTTTTTAAATGAGATGCTTCCCTGCATGGCCACCCAGGAGGCCCTCATCCTACCACCTATCTGAAGGTGGTGCGGGGGAACACACGCTCCTGTGAGCCACTCAGCACTCACTCATGGCCACTCACAGCCAAGAAATTTGGAGTGCACCATGCAGGGCAAGTCCCAAAAGTGCATGACAACAGGCACCCATGCATGCCCTGCCTGTATGAACTGCGGCGGCCACCCACACCAGGAGACATGTCCCCTGTTCCCAGGCACTGGGGGGGGGGGGGGAACACAGCCTTCACAAGTCACAGGAACTGGCCACGAACGCTGGGGAGCCCGGATTCCTCAGCGCTTATGCCGGGACATGTCAATTTCAAAGGACAGCCCAGTGTGCTTCACCTTTTCCCATGGTCCATGGCAGGGGGAGCATGAATTGGGTGCAGTGGTAGCCACACTGGGAGCTGCCCATTAAAATCCCTTCCCCACACTCCACATGAGTGGCTGCTCCGCAGCGATGTCACTCGGTGACCACCCCACCCCCAGCCTTGCTCATTTAACAACACCCAAAGATGATAACGGGCTTGGAACACAAATCGTATGAGGAGAGACTGAAGGATTTGGGTATGTTCATTTTGGAGACCAGAGGTCTAAGGAGAGAAATGATAACAGTCCGCAAATATTTGAAAGACTTCCATAAAGAAGATGGAGAACAATGGTTCTCTCTTGCTATGTTATTATATATTTGAATTCTTTTACCGTATTTTATATTTATTTCCGTTGTTAGCCACCCCGGGCTGCCTGTGGCAGGAGGGGCGGGATACAAATTTTGTAAATAAATGAACAAACAACACCAGGCAAAAGATTTTGACCGTGCAGTCAGTGGATTCTCCATCATTAGAGGTTTTGAAGAGGAGGCTGGATAAACCTATAGTATGATCTAGGTCTTGCAAATCCTGATCCAAACTGGGGCTGGATTCCAGGACCCTTGTAGTCCCTTCCGCTCTATTATTCCAATCTCAGAACGGGATCACACACAAAAAATTTTTTTGCAAACATTGCTCCGGTGAATTCTTTAGCATCAGAATACATTGGAGAGATTGAGAATAGAAAGGCTTTCACTGCTACAGGTTTTACCCATCCTAGAAGAAATCACATTCATACCCAAACAATTATAAATAGAAAGAGGAACGCTTCCGCTCTCTGCAGAGACCTAGTGGCTCATCCAAAGATTGGCATTAAACGTGGTGGCCCGTCTGCTGGAGGGGCTATTGGCTTGCAGGCCTTTGGCCCTTTTCACACGAGATGCTCCCCCCCGTCTTCACGTAGTTTTGCTGCATGGAGATGGGCGGAGGCGCCCGTGTGAATGCCGCGGGGGATGGGTGGGGTGCGTGCGCGCTCCCGCGCTACACCCACCTCCGCCCATCACCCACACACGGAGCAATGGGCTCCAATGCCTGATGCGCCGTGGGTGGAGGTGGGTGTGCGCCGGGGAGGGGGGAGGGGGGGGACATGCCTTTTTTTTCTTTATTTTTGTCCATTTTCATTACCTTGGCCTGTCATTTTTGTATTTCGTATTTCAATTCTAATGGGCCATTGTTAGTTTTAGTAATTAAAAAAATGAAAACAAATTGCACACGCCTATAATCTAATTCACACTCGCAGGAACCCTGTGAGGTAGGTCATTATTATTCTCATTTTACAGATGGAGAACTGAGGCTGAGAGGCAGTGACTTGCCCAACGCCATTCAGGGAGAAAAGGAAAAGTTGATGCACAGGATTTGTTTACAATTACGGCCAAACGAGAAAACCTTCCACACTGGAATGACCTCCCCCAGATTTCCTCCCTGTGGCGTTAGGCTGATTCACTCAACTGCTGTCCGAGGTTTCTGCCAGCTCTTTAATTACTTTTCAGCCTCCCACCAGTGCCTGATATTCCCTTTTTGTCTGTGTGAAGAGACACATGCAAAATCAACCTGTTGCAAAACTGCAAATGCGCAGCTTATCAAAAGCAAAATAAAACCGGCTTTCAAATGGAACAAAGGGGTTTTAGAAACAGGGGGATTTTCAATCCTTTTAATGTGTGGTCCCTTTAATTAGGTGAACAGAAAAATACCCTTAGTATAGTCAAGGGGTGTTTTTAAATGAGATGCTGCCACCCATGTCCACCCAGTACCCACGCATCCAACCACGCATTTGAAAGTGAAGCGGGGAGGGGGGGAATGCGCGCTCCTGCGAGCCATGCAGCTCCCACTCTTGGCCACTCACGGCGCACTGCCAAGAAATCCAGAATGCCCTATGCAGGGCAAGCCAAAAACTGCGTGGCAATGGGTGCCCACACGTCGCCTGTATGAACTGGGGCAGCCATTCACACCAGCAGACAGGTCCCCCATTCAGAGGCACTCTGGGCAGGGGGCATGACCTTTGTAAGTCACAGGTACTGGCTAGGAGCACTGGAGAACCCAGTTTCTCAGCATTCACAGCTGGGACGTGTCCATTTCAAAGGCCATGGTCCCCCAGGGTCCATGGCAGGAGAGTGCGAGGCAACTGCCAAAGCAGCCGCTCTGAGAGCCCACACCACCATGTTGCCCCAGGCCTCAGCTTCCAGTACTGAAGCTCAGAAGCAGCTTTAAACTATGCAGCGCTAGCTGTAGAGTTTACAGGGCTGGTGCGAATGCTCAACATGGGGCCTCTGAAAGACTGGGTCCTGAAAGCTGGTACTAGGGTTTGTGGAAAACAGGCCTGGGGTACAAGAGGTTCCCGGTTGGTGGGGGAGATTTCAGGAATTTCTGTTCCTCACTCAGACCAGTTTCATTTTGTAGATACTAGACACTGGTGTCCTGTGCACTAGTCCAGTCCTGCAACTATGCCAGGAACTGAACAGCCTCACAGGCAACCCAGGTTCATGGATGCACAAAAGGCTCTTTTTCTGATTCCTACTCCCTCGGCATATAGGTAAGAGCTCCTATATTCCTAGGCCCTTCTTTAATCCTTGATAAAACCATGCCTGCTTTGCTTTCCCTTCCCCCACACCTCCTCAGCCTGAATTACTTCTCTCTCCCAGGGATAATTTGAATTCTTTCAGTATCTCCTCGGTATCTTTTCCCATAACTCCCCCATTACTGCTCATCAGTATGCGCAGGGCCTCTCCATATATCCTGTGCCTTCCCTCTCTCCTGATCCCGGGCTCCCAGCCTTATTATCATCTCTCTCCATTTATCTGTTTTTTATTGGACGTGCCATCTGCCAGGCTGGATCTAAATCCTCTGGTATCTAATTGTGATTTTTCTCATTGCCCTCCATATTTAGTGCAACATCACCCACCGACATTGCAGTTTCAGCTTCGGTAGGATCCTTAAAGCCAATTATATCTTTAGTAAAAAGCCCAAAGCCCAGGCATGACCACTAAAATTGAGGACATGTTCTACTCCCTGTGGATCTTCCAAATGGCCATTTTAATACTGCGGCATTCCCCTCATTTGCCACTCAGCAGCCTCTGACTAGTCACATACCCACTCCACCCCACCCCCGCAGCAAAGTATGCAATGCCCTCGCTGCATTCCCCTTTGTTTCCCTGGACAGCAATAACCTCAAAGAATTCCAGCAAGTTAATGAGCCATGCCCTTCCTTTCCTGAAACCGTATTAGATATCCTTAATTAAGCCATGCTTTTCCAACTGTCCCCTCCCCACAGTCTCTCAAGTCTCAATGGTGGCCAGCCAACCAAGCCTTAAATTGCTCTGTTGTTGCAAGGCCCACTTATTTCAATGGGCCTTGAGCTGGTGGAGTGCTTTGAGCTGTAGGCCCTTTCCCTACAGCTCTATGGTATCTTGATGTGCGGCTAGATTCTCTCTAAAAAAATAAGTGGTGAATAAGATTGTCACATTCTTGCCAACCCTGCAAGTTCTTCTGATGTTAGCAAGCTTCGGAAAATAGCTATTTACCATTCTTGTTGGCTTCTCCAGTTTTCAGTTAACTTTGCAGCCTTCTTGGATGCGTTCGCCTGCCTAGTCAAAGTTGAGCCTTAAAATTAGCAGTCCGATCCTTAAAAGGCTGTTAAAAGGCATGGAATGGCTTCTGTACTAGGAGAGGCTCCATAGGTTACAATGATTCAGCTTAGAGGAGAGATGACTGAGGGGCAATATAAGAACATAAGTGAGGCCATAATGAGTCAGACCAATGGTTCATCAAGCCCAGCATCCCATCTCTGACAGTGGCCAATCTCTGTTGCTCGGGAGGAATACTCAACAAGTCATAATGGTGTTATCCATTCCCTAGTGTTCACTCAGCTCCCATCAGAGGTCACATTCCCCAACCTACTTGGCTAATAGCCATTAATGGATTTATTTATTTTTATTTATATTTTTGCCCCTCCTCTCCAACATCTAGTAGCTCGAGGCAGCTTACAAATACAAAATATAAAATTTATCCTCCAAGATCTTACTCAATCCTTTTTAAATCCAGCTATACTACTGGCCTTGACTATATCCTCTGGCAACAAGTTAATTGTGCAATGAGTGCAAAAAATATGGATGTCTGCAAAATTATGATAGAATAGAGCTGAAACGAGCACTTGCAAAAACAGGTATACCTGCCAAATTTCCCGTAACTGAATTGAACCAAATATTTCAAGTATTTTTCGGTACCCAAACCGTTTTTTGATCGGGTAACCAAAACCAAAAAAACCTGACATACCAACAACTGGTTACCGAAATACTGACATATCAACAACCAATATACCAAAATATCAGAAAAAAACCCCAAATCCTGAAAAATCCAGAATAAATTTGCCCCAGAGTTTTCAGGACTTTCCCAGTATTTCAGTATATCAGTATATCAAGTTTCAAGTTTATTTATTTTGCCATGACCTATTTGGTCATTGGCAATTTCACAGTGCAAAGTAATATACAAAATATAAAACAACATATATATATATTTATATAAAACAACATATATATATATATATCTATTTATACAGGCCCACTGTGAGGAGTTTGTCACCTACTTCGCAGACAAGATCGCTCAGATTCAGAGCAACTTTGATGCTGGGTTGGGGGCAGTAGGTGGAGAGCGCGAGGTGATGGAGGCCCTGTCTGGTCCAACTTTGTGGGGGGAGTTTCAGGAAGTGACACCAGCCGATGCGGTGGATGTTTTGGGGTCTGTGAGAGCCACCAGTTGTGAACTTGATCCGTGCCCGTCCTGGTTGGTGAAAGCCTCCAGGGAGACGTTGGGGACGGTGCTGGCGAGGGTGGTTAACGCATCCCTGCAGCAGGGGAGGTTGTTGCCTAGCCTCAAGGAGGCTGTGGTATGCCCCCTGCTGAAGAAACCATCATTGGATGTGGACGCACTCACAAGCTACCGACCTGTCTCTAACCTTCCCTTTTTAGGGAAGGTTATTGAGCGGGCAGTGGTGATCCAGCTCCAGGCACATCTAGATAGCATCGGTTTCCTGGACCCTTTTCAATCTGGGTTTCATCTCAGCTACGGCACTGACAGAGTTGGTGGCCTTGGTCGACGATCTCCATCGGGAGATGGACGCAGGATGTTCGACATTTCTTATCCTGCTAGATCTCTCGGCTGCTTTTGACACAGTGGACCATGGGCTGCT
>QEPC01010552.1:1805641-1815787 GCA_003113815.1 Sphenodon punctatus | reverse complement strand
GCCCAGGCCTTTGAGGAGGGTGGGAGGTTGGGTTAGAGTTTTAGTGGCACCCTACCCTTATTTGTTCTTTGATTTTGTCTTAACCCTGTTTTAAATTGTTTATATCATTATGATTGCTTTATATTTATATTATTGTATTTTTTACTCTTTTAAAATTGTTAGCCGCCCCGAGCTGTTTTACAGGAGGGGGCGAGGTATAAATTGATAGATAGATAAATAAATAAATAAATATAAACATACTCGGCGCTTAACACTGGCAAATTTTAAAATCCCAAGCTTGATTTAGCCGCAGACCTCCGGATAGATACCGGAATCTCAATTAAAACTCTTCCTATAACCAACAATAACCCTATTCAATAACAGACAGCTCAAGCCAACACACAGCTCTGGGAGAGCATAAACCCAATGTTCCCCCCTTAAAAACCATTTTCTGACAATAGATTGCCCTTTTACCTTTAACTACTTTCTGCTCTCTTTTTGCTACCACCTTCCTTGTTTCTTTCTTTTTCCATACGGCATCCAATGGATGCCATCACTCGGGCAATCTTATAATTGTTACCAGACAATAGAATTTTTATTTTCCTCTCCAATATCAGTATATTGTTTTTTCGGGTACTCGAACAGTATTCAGGTACCCAATATGGTATCCCAATGCAGGTATTGCCCATGGGTATCAAATCAGACACCCATTTCAGTTCTATGATAGAGTTTTACAAAATCATGAGTGGCACAGAACAAGGGGAGCTGTTATTTACGCTCTCAAACTATTAGAACTAGGGGACACCCTATGAAACTAACTGGCAGCAGATTTAAAACCAATAAAAGGCAGCCCATTTTTGCTCAAAGTACAATTAAGCTGCGGAACTCGCCGAGCGTCTCTGTGCATAAAACGCTTTCCATTATTCCAGTCGCCTAACGTGGGGGACAAGCGTTATATTTGATCACTCAAACCTGGGAGTAACCCAGAAAGTGAACATGGATTTGAAGGGTTCTGGCACCCAGAACAAGACCAGCAAAGGTGTAACGGGGAAACAATAGCTGGGGTGACCAGCTACGCAGGTTTCGCCACATTACAACAAAAAGGCAGACCTCTCAGTCTCCCTCAGGTACCTCTCAGCAGTAATTAGGGGTAAAAACAGATGCGACTGCGCGGCAGCAGCAACATGGACCACGCTGGGTCAAGAAGCTGCTAGAGACATGGTCCAGGTCAGGATGCAGAACAACCGTTCATGCAGCCAGGACCCCGGTGAGGGGGATGCATGAATGTGCAATTGACCACCCCCACCCCCACACTGTGCCCAGTCCCCCACCATAACAGGCAGCCATGGAGGACACAATCAGGTGAGAACAGATGTGCTAACATGGCGGACCGTAGCCTAGGCTGTGATCCTGGAGATTTCCGGGGTCACAGTCCAGGCTAGCCGCCAACAAGTAGCCCAGGCTGGCCGCCAACAAGTCCCGGGGCAATCCCAAGCCAAAATCTGGCGGCACCTGCACTGTCTGAGTCCATGGGTAATTTCAGACGTTACGGGATCACGGTCAACCACAGTGAATTCCTTGTGGTGGCCATGATTCCTGTAATGTCTGTTTGATTCCCACCAGATGTTCACCACAGTGAACCACTGGGGGAATCAAAATAACCACGATTCTGGACCTCCAGCCGCCCGGAGGTCCAGAATCATGGTTAGATTGGCCATGATCTGAGATGGGCCAAACATAACATCTGTTACGTTTGGCCCATCCCGGATCATGGTCCTGACCATGGGACGGGATCAGGTGCAGCAGCTGGATTGGCCGCTGCACCCACCTGTCTCCCAGACGGCAGGTGGCTGGGGGAGCGCAAGGAGGCGGGGCTGCGCAGCCGCACATCACGCCACGCAGCCCCACCCCCTCCCTGATTCCCTATAGGAATCAGGTTGGCACGTCTAAAGGACAGCCGGACTGATTCCCGACCAGGATTCGAAACGGATCCCGGTCCGTGGTTCAGCGTGGCGGGCCTCTGGGTCTGTCACGTCTGAAATTACCCAAAGTGTGACAAAGCAGGCCAAAGCAGCCCGCTGTCACATCTGTTAACACTTAGCATTGATCCAGGCTGGTGTTACCATGCATATATTGATCCCCTATGTCCAGTCACCCACGTTCACTGCAGTTTTCCCATTGGCAGCAATGGGGGAAATGAAGTACTAAAAACACAGGTCCCTGCATATGTTAATTCTGTAGTATATTTATTTATTTATTTATTTATGTTTATTTATTTATTTATTTTTACACAAAGTGCATTGCAGATCAGGAAGGCCTGGGTAACAGTGTCCAAGTCTGAATGTGACAGAAAGGGTTGCAGCCTTCTCAGCAGATGCACTCCTGACCATTTTTGATCTATTTATTAATTATTATTATAATTATTATTACAAAAACTTACATCCCACCCCCTCCCGCCAAAGCCAGCTCGGGGCGGTGTACAACTATCTTAAAAATCTAACAGGATAAGTTATAAAATACAATAAAAACAACTGAATGGAGCTGAAGACCCACCGCCCTCTACAACCCAACCCTGCAATCATCCATCTCCCCCACCAAAAGCCTGGTGGAACAGCCAGGTCTTATATTGTCATCAAAAGAAGGAGAGGTCCAGGGCCAGATGGACCACCACTGGAAGGAAGTTCCACAGCCTCAGGGTGGCCACCAAGAACACTCTCCCCATGGTCGCCACCCGAGAAACTTGGGGGACTTTGAGGAGGGTGCCCCTGGCCGACCGCAGGGGCCAATCCAGAGGATGAGGCGGTCCCGCAGGTAAGTGGAACCCAGTTCATTCTAGGGACACACTGCTATGAAGCATAATGCCTTCCCCATTGCCTCTCCCCTCTCCTAAACTAAACTAAACTGCCTAACTGAGTCAGACCAATGGTCCATCTTAGACCAGTATTGTCACACCCTGACATGGCAGCATGGGTTTCAAATTCGGGCCCAAATCCAGCTCTTCCAGGGTCTCCGGCAGAAGCCATCCCGGCGTGCTACCTGAGACCCCTCCAAGCCTGTCTCTTATACACATCCAGTATTGTCACACCCTGACATGGCAGCAAGGGTTTCAAATTCGGGCCCAAATCCAGCTCTTCAGCAGAGGCCATCCTGGCGTGCTAACTGAGACTCCTCCAAGCTCCCAGTAGAGGTCTCCCCCAGGTGTGTTACCAGAGGTCCTGAAGTGGAGATGCTGGGGATTGAACCTGGGACCTTATAGATGCAACGCACGCGCTCTTACCACTTGAGCTATGCCCCCTCCCCTGAATGTGACAGTTTTCCCTCATCACTTTTTAATGACACATTTTTTAAAAAAAAATCCTGTTCATTTGAGGAAATGTATTTCTTGTACTTCCAAATGTTTTGAGACACTGAAGGATTCAAGTGACTGTCTCTTTTATAAGATTTTCTGTGTTTTTGGTTATTGTTCTGACTGGGAAAATGAGGAGGAAGCAGGGCTCGATTTCAGCAAAAGGTCTGGATCAGTAACCTGGAACCTGATGGGTCTGGCTGGCGGGTAGTGCTTTTCTCTGGGGGAATTGTGACTTTGAGCACAAGCCATGACTAGGGACATGGGGTTGGGATGCAGAACCTTTGTATTTGAAAAAGATTATTTTTTTTAAGTTCTAGAAATGGGCAAAAAAGCTTCTATTGATTTCTAGAAATGAGCCTAAACCAGAATCCTTTCATTGCAGGATCCTTTAATCTTTTCCCTCCCATGGACCACTTTGAAAAGGAGTACAAGCTCCGCATGCCAGAGGAGTTGGGAATGGGGGTGTTTAGAACAGGGGAAGGAAGGCGGGGCTCCAGATTATGGATCTATGTCCTGGAGCCATTCTTTATTCTTGTGTGCATGCCCTCGTTTCTGCTCCCTTCCCTTAGGCTTACTCTTTCAATACTTTAGAATAGGAACTGGAAGAATTCATGGGCCAGATCCAGGAACCGAAAAAATACTATATTACATAGGGATGGATGGTCAGACTACATCTGAGTATCTATATAAAAAGGCAGCCATAGGCCAGAGATTCCCTACCACTGTGATATCACAGCCCCCAAAAGGTGGAGCTACGAACCAATCCTGGTTTGGGTTCTCGACTTAATAGGCACGATTTTTGCAAGACTAAAGCCACCTGCATGAGAGATGAGTCAAAATTAACACCTTTTTTTTCAGTCTTCTCCTGCAAACTTGAGGGGTAGCATTGTCACTACAAAACTACCCTTTCTATCCTTGGTTATGGTTACCTAAGGGAAATGGTAGAAACCATTAGCTTATGTGGTTGGAGCATCACTCCAACCACATAAACTAATTATCCGAGTAACACCCTGTCTCCTTCAGCCTCGTGTTAACTCTCTGCAGTTGAATGGGTTTGACCTAGTGACATGAAATTGTTTAATTAAAGCAGACAGGACCCCTGTTATTGTGCAGTATCTGGGCATCATTAATGCATTTAACCTCACACCAGCCCTATGTGTTAAAAAAGAACCATTACCCCGATGTTACAGAGGGGAGGCAGATAGACAGAACTTGTGCAAGGAATCGGATCTATGGCTCCATCCCATATAGCCGCCCAACTGCCCTTCCCATCGTTGCTGTCCCAAAGAAATGGTGGAAACTACATCCCTTGTGTCGTTTCAGTCTGGGTTTCACAAAGCAACAGACTTACCTTGGGAAACAGCTACGGGAATAGACCATTCATTCTCTCATCTCAGTAGCCTAAATTTTAAGTAGAGCGGAAATGGTAGTGAGTTCAGTATTCACAGGTATTAATCACATTTTTGGGTAGCCCTCTGGATATTTGAACACTATCCTCCACCAAAAATGGATATTTGCATGCCTGATTTTGGCTGGGGTGCTTGGTTCTGTTTTGTGTTTGGTAATTTGGTTGTGCCATTTTCTCAGCAATTGTGCATGCACCATAACGCAAATGTTGCTGAAATGACATAGCTAAAATACTAAAAATGATTTTTAAAAACCCAGCAAAGGATTTTATAATCCGCAAGCACAGGACCGCTTTAATGTGACCACAGAAGGATACGAATTTCCCTGCATATCTATTGGCTGAGGGTCTCCGAGAGCATATGCACTACCCATGTCCCAAGCCTGTTTTGAGAGTATTATTACCATTACAATTAATGATTTATATAACACCAGCTATGTGCCTGATGCTGAACAATCATGATTAGAGACAGGCCCCTGCCCCAGGAGGCTTACAATCTAGAATCGACAAGGGGAGCAGAAGGGAACATAGAAAGAGATAGAGATACTTGCATTCCCATTTTACAGACAGGGAACTGAGGCTGACAGAGAAGGACTTGTCCAAGAGCACCCAATGAGTTCATGGCTAAGACAAGCTTTGAACCCTAGTCTCCTACAGCCAAGAAGCGCTTAGCCACTAGACTACACCAGCTTCAAAGAAACAGTATGTAACCTTTCAACTGAATTTCACCTTAGTCCTCTCACTTCTGCAACTATCCCCTTTCTGTTTCATCTAGAGATGCCTTTGGCACTGGGCACTCCCCTGCAAGCTATCTCTTTACCACTCGGTGGGCTGTGGTTTTTCACTTCTCTTTCCTTCATTATAGTTTTGTTCCTATCATTGTTCAGCCCCTGGGACAGGACATCTCTTTCACATCAGTACACAGTCACGTTGTGTGAAAATAACCTCGTGGGCACCTGGCTGGGTTTATTTTCTCTGGGAGCCACAACAACTCATTGCTGAATGCAGGGGGAGGGGACCACTGTTGTTTCATTTTCCTTGAAATGTCAATTCCTTGCCAGGCTGGGTCATCATCTAAGGGTGGTTTCAAACTTGACAGTGGCCCGGTTTGACACGATTTAGCACTGTTTAACCCAAGGGCCACCGTCACATCAAAATGCACCCACCAGATGTTTGCACAAGCTGCATCCCAACCATGGTGGAGGCTAGCCTGACTTGTGGAATTTCCCAAGTTACAGGCTGGGCTAGCCCCCACCACAGTTGGGATCCTGCTGCCCGACCAGGAGAAAAATCAGGTTTTCACGTTTGAAAGCCTGCTTTACTCTCCGCTGTCCTGAGCGTCACTGGGTCCAGGCGCCATGGCAGCCATCTTTGGCCACCATGGCCTCCTGTCAGGGAGGGGGGTGGGACACTGGGTACAGTGCAGGGGCGGGGGCAGGTGGCCGCAAGTCTTCCTGGCTCCCTGCTCTCCCCAACCAGCCCTCATCATGTCAGTTTGGGGGGGGGGGGTCTGGCCAGATTCCACCCACAATGGTGGCGGCCCAACCCCAGAGGGGGTAAGTCCATGGCAGTGTGTGAACACTGTCACGTTAGTTTGTAAGTCACCGTAATGGGTGAGGTGTTAGACTTGGACCTAGAAGGCCAGGCTACAACTCCTGTCTTAGCCATGAATGCACCGGGTGGTGGCATTAGGCAAGTCACTGGGTGTTAACAGACAAGACATTAGCTCACTGGAAGTCCAGGGTCGCTCTGTAGAGCCCCCATGCAGTTGCCACTCACGGGTTCCATGTGATGGACAGGACAGACGAGCAGGAGGCCACCCATCTGGAGGGAGTTAATCTGGGCTACTGTCATTTATTTTCACCCATTGTCTATAAGGCTCTGATTCCCCATCTGCAGAATCAAAATAGTCGAGACCTACCTCACAGGGTTGTTGTGAAAGTGAACTAGATAAGAACTGTGAAGCACTTTGAATACTGGAAGTGCTATATAAATAATACTACCCTGGTTGTTACGCTCTTGCCTTCCCATGTTCTCCCATGGGAAACCACAATGCTCAGATGGCCCACTGTGTACTAATTATTATTATTTACATAGCACCAGCAATGTGCATGGCACTGAACAGTTGTAAATAAAGACAGGTCACTGCCCTGAGGGGCTTACAATCTAGGATGGAGAAAGCAAGGGAACATAGAGAAAGATACATACATTGCCATTTTACAGATGTGGAGCTGAAGCTGACAGACAGTGACTTCCACAAAATCACTCCGTGTGCACCGTTCATGGCTAAGCCAGGATTTGAACATTGGTCTCCCTAATCCAAGGCACTTTTAAAACGGGGGGCGGGGGGGTGGAGGCAGGCTGGGGTGGTGTGCAGCGGGTGGAGCATGCACCGCTGCGGGGGCAATGGGTGGGGGGAGGGTGCAGATGGCCACTTGCAAAGCATCCCCAACGTGACTTTTTGCTGGTTGCTCCATGCATGGGTGATGGGTGGAGATGAGTGAGTCACGGGAGCACGCGCACACGCCCGCACACACGCTGCAGTGTTTACACGAGCAGCACCCACGCATGCCCACGCAGTGGACCTGCACGTGAATGCGTGGGTCTGTCTTGTGTAAAAAGGGCCCAAGTGTAGCACCTATTCTGGCTCTCAAATGCAAAACTGTGTCCCCTGTGACATCTCCCCCTTCCTACGCTTGCTTTCGCCTGTAACCTACTCAGATATAGCCTGACAGACCGCCCATCCCCCAATGATGGGTATAAAAGAACCGTTGCCCTTCTCTTGAAAGAAAGACCTCGTCACCATCAGTGCAAGACCTAGCCATTTCAACTGACCTTGTGTCTGCAGCTGACAAGGCACTAGAGCTGCCTTTTGTCTGCACACACTCACCGCCCCCACCAGCTACATTATTGCTGCAGCACTGCCCAACCATCACTTCCATGCAGCAGTTGGCACGTGCAACCAGAACTGGACCTGGCCACATGTGCTCCTAGTGATTCACACAAGACAGAAACAGCCAAGATAATTAAAACTGCTACTACATCACTGCTACTTATCATTTCTATAGCACTACCAGTTGTATGCAGCGCTGGTATAACGCGAATGTACTGAGTGTATGTTGGGCATGACATTTAATAGGACTAATCATCTGCCCGTATCCTGCAAAATACTTCAGGAAAAATGTGGTTGAGATATAATAAGAGACAGAAGCTATGCAGTTCAAATGATCTCTGGCTCACTCTCCCCCAACAGAAGTTTGTCCAATAAAAGATAACATCAGAACCAGGGACATAGTTACTCGGGATGTGCGAACAGAACGCGGTTTGGATGTTCGGCCGTTCGGTTCGAAAACCGAGTTCGGGTTCGGTTGTTCAGTTCGGCGGGGTTCGGTTCAGCCGAACATTCAAAATAGTGCTAGCGGTACCAATATCGATACCGACTTCGAAGATTTTTTTCGGTATCGGTATCATTTGGCCCGGAGACCACCCCTAGTGCCAAGAAGTCTGTTCCTCAGCTGCCTCCCCCTTCCAGTCACGTTTTTCCCACCCCGAACTCACCCAAACATGACTGAACTGTTCGGTCATTTTCAAGTTCAGTTTGGACGTTCGGTTTGGTCATCCGAACGGACTGAGTTTGGTCCGAACCCCGAACATCCTAACCGCGTTCGCACCTCCCTAATAGCTAGTTTAGGGGGGTTGGTGGGGGGACTCAGTTGAGCCCAGGCCCTGCTGGACTTGAGGGGGGATGCTTTGCAAGTGGCCTCAGAGCTACTAATACATTTTCATAGGGGGAAAGAGAGGGGAGCAGAGTCAGCAGTCTGCCCCTGCCCCCTCTTAAAACATCCTTCTTGTGGGGTCACTGCCACTTCAAGGCAGGGGGCTTACTGGGAAAGGCCACTGGGAGGGTCAGTGCTTAGGAAGACCCTACCCCCTTGCCTTTAGGGAGGCCCATAATTGGGACACGAGTCCGGGTCCACCACAGTCTTGCTACACCACTGCTCAGAACTACTTTGTCACCCTACCCAAATATCCAGAACCACAACCCTCTGAATGAATACTCTTCCTTACCAGCTTGCTCTGCTCCTCCCCTCTCTTCTTAGCCTCCACACTGGGTTGCTGTGCCTGTTTCGCACCAGGGCTGTTAAGCCAGTTGTAACTGGGAGAAGCAGGAAAAGTAGTCAACCTCAAAAAGAATGGTTTGTAAGGTTAAAAAGAAAAACCCACCACAGAATGCAACGTCGTCTCAGTTTTACAGAAATAACCACAGCCTGTGGTGAGGATGCTGGGAATAGCTGGTAGAAGGATTTCAAAATTCTTCAACCACCACCCCAAAAAAGAAAAAGGACAGGAGGAAAGCTTTCACAAATTACGTTTCTCTTTTCAACCAGCTTCATTTTGGTTCGTATTTTCAAAAATTCAAGGGGGAAAACACTAATCAATCAGTCAGTCCAATTCCGTATCTTTCCTAGATTGTGAGTCCCTTCAGGTAGGGATCTGTCTTGAATTATGATTGTACAGCACTAGATACATAACATTACTGGTGCTATATAAATAATAAAATATTCATATTCATATATCACAGATTAGAGGCTGTTTGTTTTTTAAATTAAAGTAATTCTAAAGTTACTTTTAAGCTAAATAAAAACATTTAAAATGTTTAATTTAAAAATCTAAGACTTGAAATATAAATTTTAAATACAACGTTTCATAAAATTTAAAGTGGTACCAATTTAAAAAGCAGTGAATGGTGTTACAGGAGACATTAGAGGTTCAGGAGTACTTGAATTCATTGAACATCAGTTCATTGGGTGATTAATTAGTTCAAAGCAATGTAGTTAGCTGAGATTTTTAATCAGGTCTACGGGACTAAAATATTCAGCACAGACCCAGCTCCACCTTAGTTGAAGTCAAGGGGAGTTTTACCATTTATGTTGCAAAGGAATTAAATGCTTTCTGATTTTCCACTCGATTACATCAGCTTTATGATAATATAACTCCACTGACTTCTTTAAGGAGGAAGAATTTAACCATCCCATAGATTTCTCTAACTGGGATATTAAATTGGCCATATTCACTTTTTACTTACATTCGTATGAGCCAGGAATTATTCCACTGAAGTCTATACAAGTAGAATGGTATGAAAAGTAGTGAAAAGGATCAAGACATCACTTTTCATTAAATCCTATAGCAATGTGAAAATAAACTTAAATAAAAGCTCTATTTTTTTAAAAAAAAGTATATAGAATTTTATGCACTAATTATTTATTTATTTCATTATATTTATATGCCGCCCCCCCATGCCTACGGCATCTCGGGGCGGCTTCCAACATAATATAAAACTATTTTTAAACATAAAAAATCTACAATATCATAATTAAAACAAATTTAAAACACCCCCCACAAAAATTAACCC
>QEPC01010552.1:1758296-1791426 GCA_003113815.1 Sphenodon punctatus | reverse complement strand
GGGGGGGGGGGGGCGGGGGGTGTTAGGTCAGATTCAGCCAGCTTGTTGGCACATCTAAGCGGGGCCACAGCAGTGCAGGCCCAGACGTGTGCACACAGCACCTGCTCCGTGCTGCTTCCTTGGTTCCAGCCTGCAACTGTGACTGGGGCTGGGGCTTGCTGGCTGTGGCTCCACCCTGGCTGTGGCTGCGCCCTCCTTGTGGCCTTATTGGCCCTTTCGTCCCAGCCAGGTAACTCTGGCTAGGTTTCATTTCCCCTGTGCAAGCTCTGCAGACAGTTTCACCCCGCCCCACCTCCACCCCCCGGGGACTTGCAGCCCCGCGGACAGGAATCCAACCTCCATCCTGTCCCCTTTCTTCCAAGGGATCAATGGGCCTGCCACCCCCTCCCCGCTGGGGGGGGCGGAGGGATGCTGAGGCATTTGTAATAACTGGGGATAATACGGGGTATTCTAATTCTGCAATTTTTGTAATGTGTGAATGCTCTATTCCCCTTTTCTGCTGCAAGTTCTCAGGTCATTGTAAGAGCCACCAAATGTGGCTTTAACAATGACCGGAGATCTTGCAGTATAAAGGAGAAATAGTGCATTCACACATTACAAAAATTACAGAATTATAATACCCAGTATTATTTCATTATAATAGCCCATTGGGTAATGTGTGAAAGCAGCCTACGAGAGTACAGCTTGCCTAAGGTCACCCAGGGAGTTCCTGGCTAAGACAAGATTTGAAGCTTGGTCCCCAGTCCCAGACCCAAGTCCAACACCTTATCCACTCAGCTGTAGCCTTGCAGCTAATGCAGGCTTGATACTGGAAGTTTTGTGGGAAATGTCCCACCCTTAAAGAATTTCAGTTGCATAAACTACAGTGAAACAAGCTGCCTTTATGAGTTGTCTTAGTCTCTGAATTAATTTTTTTAATCTCACATCCACATCCTCTTGAATGTAAGAATGAAAAATGAGCGGTCAGGCTGGTACATGTTGCAGTTAAGACTAGCCATTTCCCTTGTTTGCAAATAACTCTTTTAAGTCAATGGGTTGGCTTTCTTAATGACTACTGCTTTTCTTCTTCTTCAAGTTTTCATTATTAATAATACCCCTGAAGTGGTCTTGAAACAGTATGACACATCCTGTTCCACAGAAGCGGCAAAAGTTTTTTTNACACCTTGGCATGGGAGGCAGGACTGATCATGCTTTGAGCTTGGCGGCAAGCTGGTGGGCAGACAGGCAGCGTGGCATGAGAGGTAGGTAGGGCAGGCAGGCTGGGACATTGGCAGCAGGGCACTCAGATAGGCTAGCAAAGACTGTGCAGTGCGAGAGAGCCAGTCAGTGTCACATAGGTGGGCCGAGATCATGTAGCCATAGACCAGCTCGCAGGCTTAAAGTTTGTTTCCCAATGCCACCCTGCATCATGAGGTCAGTCAGATAAGGTGGCCAAGGCCGTCTAGTATGAGAGAGAGAGAGAGTCAGGGTGGGTGCCAGGCATTGGGAGGGAGTGGGTGCCAGGCATTGGGACCTCAGCAGCACAGGAGCAGTAGCCCTAGCCCAGATTGAGGTGGAGGAACCCTGTCCCAAGACTGCCCCTGGCATGGGATGGTGTATACCACTGCACCATCACTCATTGTCCAGGGGCAGCTCGAGGAATCCCAGCAGCGGAAGGTTCACCTTCAGGAACAGCAACTGCTCCACCAACTTGGCCCCCAGTCTCAGGCGGTGCGGGGTGCAACTGTCCCCCGCAATGGAGAACACCCTCTCACTGGGGACGCTGGTTGGTGGGCAGGACAGGATACCCTTGGCCACTTTGGACAGGGCCAACCACACGTTGGTCTTGCCGGCCCAGTAGGCCAAGGGGTTGCTGCTGGTATCAATGCTTGGTTCCTCCTCCAGGTAGGTCTCTACTGCTTCTGAGGCACCATCATACTCCCTCTGGTAGCTCTGAGTGGGCACCACCTGCTCCACTGCCCTCAGCCATGCTGCTTACCCTTTTGTGCTGGGCCCCATGCTCCCCAGAGTGGCCTGCACAGAGGAGGAGCTTCTGACAGTAGGGGTCCTGCTGCTGCTGCTGATGATGATGATGATGATCCTTCTGCTACCACTAGGGCTGGGGGAGGGATAGACCCAGATGGCTGGAAGGGGTCGCTGCTCCCACTCCCACCATCCCCAGGGGCGTCCTGCTGCAAGGCCTGCTCTGCCTGCCGGACCTTCTGCACCAGCGTACCCTTCCGGAGGCCATAGAGTACTGTCTCCCGTGCCATGCTGCCCTTGATCCTGGGGTCCAGCATTGCTGCCAGGACATATTCGTCCCGGCGCAGGAGCTCGTCGAAGTGCGCACTCAGCCCCGACTTCAGCTTCCATGCAAAGTCAATCGCCTCATCTGAGATCCTCCTGCCCTGAGGGCCACGATCCCATACGACACACACACACCCCGGAATCTCGTCCAGGCTGCTGCGGAGACTGTAGACCAGCGGGGTCACCTGGCTAAGGGTGGCGGTGGAGCTGCTCAAGGTCTCCGTGACAGCCAGGAATGGTCTCAGGATAAAGACCATGTGAGCAATAATCTCCCATTCCT
Organism: Sphenodon punctatus; assembly: GCA_003113815.1. Lineage (NCBI taxonomy): Eukaryota > Metazoa > Chordata > Lepidosauria > Sphenodontia > Sphenodontidae > Sphenodon > Sphenodon punctatus. The sequence continues at coordinate 1,788,860 of QEPC01010552.1, read as the reverse complement.
CCCTGTTGTACCCTGGAGGTGCCTCAGTGTCTGTCTCCAGCTCCATTTCTCTCTCCAAAATAATGTTTTTATATTTTTTAATTATTATTTTATTTAAATTTTTTACCTAATATTATATCTATCTATCTACACTAAATCTAACTACTACTAACTATTCTAAATGCTATGAACTAAATGGATTAATAAGTACACAAGACTACTCCTACAAACACTAAAACTAAATCACTAAATGTTATCTCTATCACTAAGCTAACTCCTAGAACTGTCTACTATCTAATCTATCTATCTATCCCCCCCATCCCATATCCATTGTTATTTTAACCTATTGTTGTTCCTGTGCTGTAAGCCGCCCTTAGATGCCGTGGGCATGAGGGGGCGGCTAAGAAATGCAATAAATAAATAAATACTCCACACCAACGGCGGCAGTGGCTCTGGGGTCACCCTGGCTCGAGCCACCAGTAAGTGGAAGCACTCTATCTGGAAGTGAGAGAGGGCATCAGCTACATCATTGTTAATATCGGGAACATGCCTGGCTTGAAACAATATGTTAAAGTTCAAACAGATGAGCATGAACACCCTGACCAGCCTCATGATCCATGGGGACCGCAAGGACTGCATATTTATGATGTGTACAAAGGCTTGGTTGTCACACCAAAAGAGCACCATGTGGTTCACAAATTCCGTCGGTCATAGGTGGACTACCAGCACAATAGGGAAGAGCACCAGGAAGGTGAGATCCTTGGTGACCACAGACTTGGTCCATTCGTGTGGCCAGGGGACTCCCACCCACCTGTCCCTAAGAAATACCCCTAAACCAAACCCACCAGCTGCGTCGGAGCGCACCTGGAGATCTGCCTCCAGCAAAAGCTGGTCCCTCCAAAAACTAATCCCATTATACCCTGCTAAAAAGGCCGCCCACATCTCCAGGTTGTCCTTCATTTCCTTGGTGAGTTTGATATGGTGGTAAGGAGGTGGGTTGCCCTCAAGCTTGGCATAAAGGCGGGACAAAAAGCCCCACCCTGGTGCCACCACCCTACATGCCAAATTAAGGCTCCCAAGTAATGATTGGAGGTGGCAAACCGTCACCTTGGTTGCTCTTAGGGACTCATTGACTTTGGCCCGAAGGGATTCCAATTTGTCCTTTGGTAGGTGGGAGATGGCTGCCACTGTGTCTAGCTCTATCCCCAAATAGGTTAACTTGACTGATCCCTCTGTTTTTTCCGGTGCAAGAAGAATGCCCAATTCATCCGCCACCCAGTGGAAGGCCTGCATCAATTCCCAGCACTCTGTTGTGCTGTCCCACCGAATGAAGAGGAAGTCATCCAGATATTTGGTGACCTCCCCAGCATCAGCACGCTGCCGTATCACCCACTCGACCAGGGAGCTGAATCTCTCGAACACTGAACAAGAGATGGAGCACCCCATTGGCATGGCCATATCATAATAATAATGCCCTTGGAAATGGAAGCCTAGTAGCGGTAAACTCTCCCGGTGAACCAGGTGTAGGTGGAAGGTGGACTTAATGTCACATTTCGCCAGTATGGTGCCCTGGCCACAGCGCCTGACCAGTTCCAGTGCTGAGTCAAAGGACACATAGTGAACTGATGTCAGTTCCTTGGGTATAGCATCGTTCACTGACCTGCCTTGGGGGTGGGAAAGGTGGTGGCTCAATCGGAACTCCCCCAGGGTGTTTTTTGGGACCACCCCTAGGGGGGAAACCACCATTCTGGGAAAGGGGGGAGCCAGGAAGGGATTGTCCACCCTACTGTCCGCTAGTTCCTTATCGAGTTTTGTCTGGACGACATGTTCCATCCGCACTACGGACTTCAAATTAGGAGCAACCCTGTGCTGCTGAACAGTTGCTGCTGGGATCCTAAAGTCCTACTTGTATTCCTCAACGTCGTATCTCACCTCCTCCCTGTTGGGGTGTTCCCAAAGGGCCATCTCCAGCTGTGCAGTCCTAACCGGTGTTGGGGCTCTTCCCTGGGCCACCGGAGGTGCCCCTCTACTTATCCTCCCCTTCCTGCCACCCCGGGGTTGGGTTTTCCTTCAGCCATGGCTTGGCACAGGGGCATGCTGAGGCCACGTGGTGCCCCATGCAATTTGAGCAGGTGTGCCGGAACTTACACGCCATGCGGGAGCATTTCCCGACCAGCTGTATTCACAGCACTGCCCCACGGCACTCCCTGCTGCCCTCTTTCCCTCGTCACGAAAGGAATCAGAAGCAGATGAAGCCCCTCCCTTCACCAGTAGGTGGCTATTGTCTGATCTGGGGGCATTACCCACACCACTCATGCAATTGAGTCATAAGTCATTTGCATGGAGGTCCCAATGAAGGCCCGGGGTGTAGGCAGCCCTATGCCTAAATGTCTCATCATAGCAAAGCCAGGCCCCAGAGGGGCCTGACTCATATGCTCGATGAACTATGTTGGCATATTTGAGGAGGACTGCAGCCCGGCCAGGGTATGCCTGTATCATTACCCCGTGATAAATGGAGAAGGCCGTGGACCAGGTGGACCAGTTCCTCTCTGCCTTGGGGCGCTTGAAGCGCTCCTTCTCTTTCTTATCATCCTGCTCCAGTGGATCCACCATGGGATCGCTGAACAGGAGGGCAAATATATCGATGTACTCCCCTCGCCAGATTTGCTTGCGGGTTTCCAGGAGCAGGTGGTCCCCTATGGGGGCAGAGACTTCAGCATACCTCCCTCCCACGGGGGCAGGGGAGGCGCTTTCTGGCAGCCTCACCCAAAGGCTTCAGGAGGTAAGTTGCCATATTCAATTGCCCTGTACGGGAGGCCCAAACCTGCAGCGCCTGGCCCACCTGGGGGGAGGGGAAGATGCACTACCCCACTGGCCCATCGGGGGCTACCATTCTAGAGAGTTACTCCGGTGTCCACTCTGGGGGCTGGGGTAAGGGTCATAGTCACAGGCACCCATGTCCCATTTCACCACAGGAGTTGGGTTGTCTCTGTGCCAGGCGCAAGCCCCTGCTGTGGGTCAACTGTTGCTCCACTGGTACCTCCGGTGCCCTGGGTTCCCAGGGGCCAGGCCTGGGCTATTGCCCCAGTGCCTACAGCACCCACCCCTTGTGAGTAGGTTCTTGCCTCACCTGGATCACATTGCAGGGTTGGGAGGGGCAGTTCGTGATGGGTCGGCAGCTGTTAGGCCCGCTGTTCTGCCATTGTCTGGATGGCCCACTCGATGGCCTCGAGCCTCCATCTCCTGGCCTTGGGAATCCAGGTGTTCACCTGGTTTCCCCTCCCCCCCTCATAAATCTGTTGTGTCCCTGTAAGGGAGAAAGGGGGTCCCACCCACCCCCTCCCCCCCAGGCCAGGGGCCCGGCAAGTGGGGGGGCAATGCAGGAGGCCTGCCTCAAAGGAGATCTCAGTTCATCCCCAGTAGGGGGCCAACCAGCTGGTGACCCAGGATGGGGGGAGCGTAGGGGTCGGGCCCACCCGTGGAACCCCCAAGTGGGGGCCATCCCAAGTCCAGCTCTGCCACACACACACCCCAGGTTCCCCATGACCAGGGCCCCCGCAGCCCCACAGGGGGATCATCAGCCGGGGAAGGGAGGTCTCATCCACCCGAGGTAATCCTGCCTGGTGGTCCTGATTAGAGCCAATCCTCAGCACCCTCACAGGTGGCGGGTTTTCCAAGAACCGGGAGGGGGGCGCAATTATGCATCCTCCCTGTCTTGGCTGTGTGCTTGTCAGTCCCTGCTGCCCATCTGGATCAGGAAGGGGATCCCCCGCCCGGGTGGTGGGTTCCCCTGAGCCGGAGGGACTGGGGCACCAGGGCAAAAGCCATTTTGGCCTGGGCGCAGTGGGCACCCTCCCCTGCCATGATGAGCTCCTGAAGGAGGGCCTCACACCTGGCCAACCTTGCATGTACAACGGCATCTGCCCTCCCTCCCCCCCTGCTTTGAGGACCAGCAAGCCCAAGCCCCGAAGGCCATGGGGGGCATCTGCCCCAGCCTCCCCCCCCACCCCCAATGCCCTCAAGGTCCCCATGCACTGGGGGAGCCACCGGCTGTCAGGCACCACGCCTCCGCCTGTTCGTGGCAGCGGCAGCTTTTTCCTTTCCCTTTGCCATGGCCTTGGGGGGGGGGGGGCGGGGGGTGTTAGGTCAGATTCAGCCAGCTTGTTGGCACATCTAAGCGGGGCCACAGCAGTGCAGGCCCAGACGTGTGCACACAGCACCTGCTCCGTGCTGCTTCCTTGGTTCCAGCCTGCAACTGTGACTGGGGCTGGGGCTTGCTGGCTGTGGCTCCACCCTGGCTGTGGCTGCGCCCTCCTTGTGGCCTTATTGGCCCTTTCGTCCCAGCCAGGTAACTCTGGCTAGGTTTCATTTCCCCTGTGCAAGCTCTGCAGACAGTTTCACCCCGCCCCACCTCCACCCCCCGGGGACTTGCAGCCCCGCGGACAGGAATCCAACCTCCATCCTGTCCCCTTTCTTCCAAGGGATCAATGGGCCTGCCACCCCCTCCCCGCTGGGGGGGGCGGAGGGATGCTGAGGCATTTGTAATAACTGGGGATAATACGGGGTATTCTAATTCTGCAATTTTTGTAATGTGTGAATGCTCTATTCCCCTTTTCTGCTGCAAGTTCTCAGGTCATTGTAAGAGCCACCAAATGTGGCTTTTACAATGACCGGAGATCTTGCAGTATAAAGGAGAAATAGTGCATTCACACATTACAAAAATTACAGAATTATAATACCCAGTATTATTTCATTATAATAGCCCATTGGGTAATGTGTGAAAGCAGCCTACGAGAGTACAGCTTGCCTAAGGTCACCCAGGGAGTTCCTGGCTAAGACAAGATTTGAAGCTTGGTCCCCAGTCCCAGACCCAAGTCCAACACCTTATCCACTCAGCTGTAGCCTTGCAGCTAATGCAGGCTTGATACTGGAAGTTTTGTGGGAAATGTCCCACCCTTAAAGAATTTCAGTTGCATAAACTACAGTGAAACAAGCTGCCTTTATGAGTTGTCTTAGTCTCTGAATTAATTTTTTTAATCTCACATCCACATCCTCTTGAATGTAAGAATGAAAAATGAGCGGTCAGGCTGGTACATGTTGCAGTTAAGACTAGCCATTTCCCTTGTTTGCAAATAACTCTTTTAAGTCAATGGGTTGGCTTTCTTAATGACTACTGCTTTTCTTCTTCTTCAAGTTTTCATTATTAATAATACCCCTGAAGTGGTCTTGAAACAGTATGACACATCCTGTTCCACAGAAGCGGCAAAAGTTTTTTTATTTCTTTCTCTGATGGAAGCTCTGTGAGCGTATCCTATTCAGAATGTAAAAGAAACCCATACACAACTACTGTTAAAACTGAACAGCGTGAGATGAGTATTACCACTTGTGTAAACCGCAACACTTTTTTAAAAAAGAAAGAAAAAGAAAAAAAAAAAAGCAGCCACTGCTAAACATCACTTCATTTATATGGTGGTACAAAAAGACCTGCAACAAGTCAGGAAATTAGAGTTTCCTTTAAGTAAAGAACTATCTGGACCTTTACACTGTAGTGGGTTTGCTGGCCAATGTTAATGAGGAACTGAGAATAGTAACTGGAACTAAAGAGAGGATTTAAAGAGAATCTCAAATTTAGCAAATTAGCCATATTCAAATTATGATTATTATTAATATAGCATTTTCCACTATATTAATAAAGTGCTTTACAATCCTTAACTGGCTCACCCTCACAACAACCCTATGAGGTAAGTTATTATTATTCCCTCACAACAACCCTATGAGGTAAGTTATTATTATTCCCATTTTACAGATGGGGGAAACTGAGCCTGCAAGACAGTAATTTGCCCAAGGCCACCCCATCAGTCATGGCTAAGACAGGATTGGAGGTAAAGTCTCTGAGATCCAAGTTCCATAACTTATCCACTAGGCCTGGTTCTCTGTACTTGAATGAATGGTCTGGATTCAAAAAGTTTATTTTTCCATTTGTTTGTTGTCTCCCCTTCCCCCCAACACACAGGGTGAAAACAGACATGACGCTAACTACCCTTTAACCACCCTTGGTGGTTATTTATGCATATTGCAGGGCTGTATTGGTGCCCTATGCAGCCCTGAAACATGCATAAATGACCACCAAGGGTGGTCAGCGTCATGTCTGTTTTCACCCACAGTCACACAAATTTGTTCACTGTTTGCCCATTGTTTGCTCATTATTCATTACGCAGTGGTTGTTTTGATACTTGTCATTTGCTGATTGGTCAGCCCATGTCACTTGAAATAAAAAGAACCAAGCAACCAGAGTCTGAAAAATGAAAAAACAAAGCGTCAGATAAACAAATTCATTGAACTCCACGGGAGCAACAAATCAGAATTCCTGAATTCCATTTATAAATATGAAGTTACAAATCGGTTTCGGCTGTAATTTCACAGCCGCCTGTGTATGGTTTCAAAATGGCGATCAGAGGAAACGCGACCTCGTGCAAATGGCGTTTAGATATTAATTCACATCTATAATGCGCACATTTTGGAAGGCATATTAATAAATCACTAACGTCAGGGTCAATGTCAACCCTGACATTGGTGGTTTATTGATTTCCACATGAAACGAGGGAGAGTTGTTCACTCGTGAACTTGATTCGCGGATTTAATTGCCTGCTCACGGGAGATATGTCCTGTGTAAAGACACCCCTACAGTCCAGCAATAGATTGAATCAGGCTGAAGAGGATGATGGGAAAAACCTCAGAGTTAGACTGAGGGTGCAATCTCCACCACTGTGGTCAATGGCAAAACATTGAATGTAATGGTGGAGGGACTGGGTATGTTTAGCCTAGCAAAAAAAAGATTAATGGGAGACATGATAGTCGTCTTCAAATATCTCAAGGGCTGTCACCAAGATGGCGGCAAGGAACTCTACTGCGTCGCTACTGAAGGCAGGACTAGAGGCTCAACTTACGGGAAGGTAAATTTCAGTTAAATAGCAACAAACATTTCCTAACGGTAAGAGTAATGCGGCAATGGAACAAGCTGCCGATGGCGGTTATAGGCTCTCCGTCACTGGAGGAGTTTGGTTTGGTTGTGGTGGTGGTTGTTTTTTACGAGCTGGACCGCCCTCTGTCGGGGATGCTGTAAGCTGCAGTCATCTTGCATCCAAACAGGGCGTGGAACTAGATGACTCTTGAGGTTTCTTCAACTCTAAGGGGCCAAATAAAAACTAGCTGCAGGCAAGGCCATCCTTGGAATATGCAGGGCTAAGGGTAAAAATAAAATGTGGGGCCCCTAGTGCCCCCCCCCGGGCACCCTCTTTTGGGCCCTAGAGGTGGTCATGTTTGGGGCCCCACTGGGAGGGAGTGGGAGCCCTGCATCCTGCCCTGGTGAAAACGGGGGGGTACAGAGGGGCCCCTAGAACTTGATAAAATAGCAGGGCCTGGCACAACCACACCAGATCACCCTGTGGCAAGGTCGGTCATGGCTATAGGCCTCGTTTGATCCCTGGGCCTGAGGTTCCCCAACTCCAGATGAAGCAACCATCAGGCCATTAGAGCCTTCTACTGACACACAGTTTCTAATCGTAGGGCAGGGCTTGGGTCCAGGATTATAACCCTGACATTCTATACTCCTGCAGCCTTTGAAATTGAGAAAGCCTAGTGAGATCTCGGGACACTCTCGCTAAGGGTTTTGAGAATCTTGTGAGAATCTCGTTTAAAAAATATTCACTGCACATGAGCAAAATGGCCACCAGGGGCCGTTCCGCGCATGCACGGCTCTTTTCCAACATGGCGCGGGCAGCGTTGGCACCATTTTGGATTCTGCACATGTGCAGATCAGCTGCCCTTTTCCAAAATGGTGCTGATGCTGCTAGCACCGTCCTGGAAAAGGGCTGTGCGTGCACCGAGGGCTTTTAAAAAAGAAAGGTATCGAGAAAATATCTTGACGAGACTCCAAGATCTTTTATTTTCTTGATTCTCATTTTTATCTCAATTCTCATTGAGAAGCCTGATTCTCGGCGAGAATCGAGACAATATCAAGACCGAGTTTCAGCCCTAACTACAGTTCCCAAAACTGTAGCCGGTTTGTTTATTCTTCTCTCCAACGCCCCTATTTCCGCAGGGTTTCCTCCTGGCTGCGGATTCAGGCTTCTTAACAATTTCTTTTCCAAACACAGCCATAAACCATAAAGTTTGGTCCAGGGATCTCCTCCCAAGCCCTTTCCCTCAACCTGGAGACACTTCTTCCTGCAAGTTCTCTCCCTCTCCAGGCTTCCCTGGTGGTCTCCCTCCTACAAGGAGCTGGGGCTTTTCATTCTCCCCAGTGGTCAGCTGATTTCCCTAGTCTCAGGTGAGCATCATCATCTCCCTCCGTTCACTATAGCTTGGGAGGTTTCGCTGGCCAGGAGCAGGGGCGACAAGTCCATTAAGCCTTACGGGGCCAGTTTACCATGCTACAGAGAGCCCGCGGTCTCCCTAGGCAACTTGTCCCGTTGCTGCACAGCTCTTATTCTGGATATTTAACTGAAATTGCCTTCCTGTCTCTGCCAGATCAACCCCTCCAACACACCACACCACCATGGGTGCCGAGTTTTCCATTTCCCAGGTGTGGCTGGGCTTCCAATGCAGCCCAGGAAGGAAAGGCGTCTGTGGGTCCGAGTCCCTGCACAGTCACTGCCAAGCAGCAAAGCTCCAGCAGGACACCATGAGAAGCCTGCTTTGCACTCTCTACTTGCTGCTCTTATTCTCCCCAGGGGAGACTGTGGCTCTCACTAGAAATGAAAACAGTTATCTGGGGAACTCCTGGCTGCAGCAGCTGAAATGGCAATGAGGTGTGGACCAAGGGAAGCCTTCAGTCTGCTCCCTGCTGCCATTTTAGATGCTGCCCCTGGTCTGGAAAGCACCAGGCAGCGGTGGCAGGAGCAGTGCGGTGCTGGGGTGAGGGATTTCCGTAGCTGTTGTGAGGTTCTGTTTACACCTGTTATCCACTACGCATGTCCCATCTAAAGCCATTGTTTACACACCTAACATTAGCTACTCTTTTGTAAATGGTTACCCTTACATATAAAAACACCCATCTGTCTAATCTAACCCCCAGGGTCACCTCAGCCTTAGCAACATTTCAATCTGCCAAAGAGTAGCATAAGCCCCGCCCCCTTGGTCAATAAGCCCCACCCTTTCACACTCACATAAACACATGTACTCACACATTCACTCACATGTGCACACTCACTCATGTGTACTCCTACACACACACACACACACGCACACACACACAAGCCCAGTTACCTGGTGCAGGAGACAGCGCTGGATTCAGTGGCACGGTAGTAGCAGAAGCTTGAACCCACACATGGAAGAACACGCCTGGCTCCAACAATGACCTCAGCAGCCCCGCACATTGCAGCGGTGCATGCACACAGACTCTGGAAGCAGCTGCCAGAACTCTTGATCAGTCCAGCAGCCACCGCCTCCAAAAGCAGGGCACTGTCTGCCTTAGGCCGAACGACGGGATTTGCCCGCATATGCAGAGCAGTCGTACCTAACATGGGGCTGGCGGGAGAGAGAGATCTGGGTTATCTAGGTTGCAGCACTCGTCAGAAGAGAGATGGGATGGAGCTGTTCCCATAATGGCATCCACGTATGGAGATCACCACCTACATCTTCCCAACAACCCTTCTACACGCCTACAGGGATAATTTCGGTCTCAGGTTTTTTTTCCAGTTTCAATTCTATCCAAAATTTCGGTTCTCATTTCGGTTTTGGGGGGGGGTTTGCATTTAATTTTTATTTTATTTTTTTGCACTGAAAAAATAAATAAAAAATTAAATGCAACAAGCGAAACCAAAACAAGAACCGAAATTTCAGATAGAACCGAAATGGCCGTTTTGGGGTCATTTTGGTTCCATCCAAAACCAAAATGATCATTCCTACTGAAATGGCCATTTTTGGATCATTTTAGTTCTATCCAGAACTGAAATTCCCATCCCTACTAAAATGGACATTTTCAGGTCATTTCGGTTCTATCCAAAACCGAAATTCCCATCCCTATGGATGAAGTTACAATGTAGGCCCCCAACATACCTTGCAGGTGGGAGACAAAACAGAAAATACTTGCATCTGTGTTCTTCATTCACTTAAAACAGTAAGAACAGAGCCACTTGTGGCCAATAAGTCCTTCTACAAAACCAGATTTCTGCAGGTCGCTGTAGTGTCGTATTATTAAAAAAAAAAAAACCATTCATCATGTGAGGCGCTTCACGGATGATGCCAAAGTGGTTTCACTTTTCCCTTCACATGCAGCTAAAAACATCCACATACAAGTTAGGTATAAAGTGCTTATCAGATGAAAGTAGAACAGCAACATAGTTTGTGAGATTTCTATGACAGGCTGCAAGAATCTCAACACACCTCATCATGGCCTGCGGAGAAATCACTGGGTTTATGGTGTTTTCCTCAAAATGTATCTTCAGAGTAACAAATCAACGTACCAACAGGGCTTGAGAGAAATACAGCCAGTGGCTTAGCAACCACAGACTCTAATCCTTGATTGGAACAACAGTTTGCGTAGTTCAGTCAGCTGCAGTCAAGGGGTCCTCAAACCAAAAGCTGGCACTGCCACTGACTTACTCTGTGGCCTAAGTTAAGTCATTCCACCTCTGTCCCTTCAGTGTCCTTCGCTTGTAAGATGGTGGAATGGAGCTTAACCACCATGCCGGTCATGGCTGCATTAGTAAGTTGCTGAGAAGATGCTAAAAGATAAACGCTGGGTGTTGTTAACAGATATGATGATGGCTGACTGTGGCCCACGAGCCACTAGCATGTTTGTTGAGGGGTCACAAGATGTTGGCCTGGGATTGCCCCCGGTTGGGTCAGCAGCTAGCTTGGGCTGTGATCCCAGAGACCTTTGGGATCACAGTCTGGGCTACAGTCCGCCTGGCTAGGCCAAAGCGGGTTATCATGTGTGTTGCGGCCAATCCATGACCAGTCCTGGATCAGGGCCACCATGGCCGGCCAGCCACCTTTGACCAACATGGCTGCCCATCATGGCAAGCTGCTGGGCAAAGCACAGGGGGTGACTGCCTGCACAATCACGCATCTCCCCGCCATTCCAGCTGCCGGCATGTTTGTTCAGCGGCCCGACCTGGTCTGGACAGTGTCCATGACACTTTTATTCACCGTGCCAGGTGGGGCTGCCGTCGAGCTGGCATCACCTCTCTTTACACCCCTTGTTGAAGAGCCTAACGGTTAAGAGTTACGGCATGGCTGCTTGTTGCTTAGCAATGGAAATAAATTTTGCCTTAGTAACAAAATTTAGCAAGAGGAAACCAGATGCTGCATTCATTTTGGGATTTCTTCAAGTGTACTCCACAGCAATGAAAGAAAGAAAGAAAGAAAGAAAGAAAGATTGCCAGAAGGAAACAACATGATCTTAGCTGCTACTGCACATTGCTCTTTTCAGAAAGCTTTTGGTCCAGGCATTCTTTCTTATGTTCGTATAAAAGTTCGAACAGGGTTTGAGCAACTGCTAATGCTTGTTTATCATCCCCAGTTTAACTAGAGCCATAGACTACTTGATTCAATACCACAAAGCTGAGGTAATGGGTATTACTAGATGTAACAGGAAACATGGGATAAACCTTTGTTTCCTGTTACACGTTAGTGACCAGAAGCAGCACAAAACAATGTTAAGTAGCCTCTGAGACACTCAGGGCGTTTATAGACGAGACAAAAAAGGCGGCTGATGCTTTGATCAGCCGCCTTTCTTTGCGCTCATCTAAATTTCAAGGCCGGATCCTACCCCGCGTCTGACCGGGTCGGCGATCCTGGCCCCTCAGACGCAGAACCCCAAAGTGCCGGCTTAACGCCGCACTTCCGGGTTCCCTGGCCGAGTGCGCATGCGCAGAAGGGCGCGCATGCGCACAACGACTGTATGCCGTGTCTGAACATCAGACATGGCATACAGAGGAAGGCGGGAGAGAGATGCCGGCGCTGAACGATCCCGCTTGTCAGCGGGATCGTCTAACAGCGCCCTCAGACTGCATTCACACGAGACTCTACACCCTCCTGTACTCTTTGTTCCAACCCTGTTGATTTCGTTAGATCTCTTGGCTGCACTTGATACCATTGACCACGAGATGTTGGTGACTCGCTTGCGGGATCTAGCTGGGGTGGGCTGGACTGTTCTTGAATGGTTCCGTTCCTTCCTTGCCGGAAGAATTCAATGTGTGGTCCTGGGTGATTGTTCATCTTCTCCCCGGGACCTCACGTGTGGAGTCCTGCAAGGTTCCATTCTTTCCCCTCTCCTGTTCAACGTGTACATGCAGCCTTTGGGTGAGGTCAGAGTGTGGTGTCATCAGTTGGGTATGCTGATGCCACCCAACTCTACCTCTCCTTTTCAATGGACTCAGGCCCGGTGGCCTTGGTGCTCACCCGTTGTCTGTTGGCTGTGGGGGACTGGATGAGGGCAAGCCGTCTGAAACTAAATCCTGACAAGGCAGAGGTGATGCTGGTGGGAGGAGCCGAGGGAGTGGTGGCACCAGTCATTGGCAGGGTCTGCCCTCCGTTGGCCCGCGAGGTCTGTAGTCTGGGGGTGCTCCTTGACTCATGGCTTTGCCTGGATGTCCAGGCCAGGTGGCGGCTGTTGCGAAGGAAGCATTTCGCCAATTACATCTGGTACGACTGCTTCGGCCGTACGTCTCAGACGCTGATCTGGCCACCATCATCCATGCTTTCATCACCTCAAGACTAGACTATTGCAACGTGCTCTACGTGGAGCTACCCTTGGTGCCGGTTCGGAGACTGCAGCTGGTACAGAATGCAGCAGCCTGTCTCCTTATGGGGACAGGTCACTGGGCGCACATTACACCACTGCTGCATTCTCTGCCCTGGCTGCCTATAGTCTTCCGGTCCGGATTCAAGGTGTTGGTGCTGATCTATAAAGCTCTAAAAGAGTTGGGCCTCATTTATCCGCAGGTTCAGCTCACTCCCCCGGGTCCTTGAGCTGGGTCCCAGAAGCAGGTAAGAACCCATCAATTCTTATTGGCTTCACTGGAGTTGAGAGTGTTTATGTTTATAGTATCTCTAAAGATCTGGCCTTTTGTGTGAGCGAGAGCACTTTTAGAGGTCCTGATCCTAACAATCATGAGCTCTGTGGTCTCACTCACACACGTGCATACCTAGTATAGTTAATCATTTTTGTACACTTTCTCTTTCCAGAGTGCCTTGCAATCTAGCTCCAAGAGTGGGCAAGCTGTGGCCCTTGGGCTGTTCTAGTCCAGGGCCAGTCCCTGTGCTGCCTTACAGATCCTGCGTCTTAGTTCACTGCACACGAGTCACAGCTGCTCCTCAAAATCTCAGAAACCAGGATCACAGATCACCAGGCCCAGCAGCCACTCATGAAGCAGCCAGAGATGCTTCAAACAAGGCCATGGGTCTTGGCCATACAAAGTTTTTGGTGCGTGGCGCTTGAGAACCTTGCCCACCCCTGATCTTATTCTTTCTAATCAGCTCTGTGGGGTAGGTCATTATTATTCCCATTTTACAGATGGGAAACTAAGGTTGAGAGATGATGATTTGCCCAAGACCACCCAGCGAGCTCATTGCTAAGACAGAGTTGGAACACCTGATCCACTAGGCAACACCAGTTCTCACTGAAGGATCAGGGCCTTAACACCTCACAGAAAAGTGGATTCCCATATTTTCAATGATCCTACTGGAAAATTTGCTTGATAACCTTTGGGAAAGATCTGTGTGCTGCGTTAGGGTTCAGCTCCTGGTTGGGAACCATTGGGATTTCAGAAAAATAGCATGCAGCTAAAATTCGTCAAGATCTGGAGCTTATGTCCCCCGTTGCTGCCACCCCTCACGTTCCAGCAATGTGAGCATTTGTGATTTGAGGCGCTGCAAAACCTCTGTATAATGGATGACTGTGGCCGTCTCTATGGGAGTCAGCTGAAGCTTTCAATTTCTGCTTTAGCGACAGTAATTGAAGTTTGCACTGCCGGTACGTTCACGTTAAGTAATTAGATGGATTACAGTCTTTCAGGTTCGGCAGCATTCCTCCAACAAGCCTCAGCTTCTCATGCAGCAGATAATAAGTGACACATTAGTTCAGAGTCAAAAGCAATTTAAGGAGGGACAGGAGGCTCTCCCTTGTCAGAGTGAAAAACAAGAGATTGTGGAGAGGGGAGCTTTCTCCTTGTTCCAGCCTCAAATGATCTGTATTTCATAGCCTAGGGCCAGATTCTGAACTGGTGGAAATGCCCTGTTTCCTAGCCTCAGGACGGATTCTAAACGGGTGGAAATGAGTATAAATCTGTGGATGTTAATGGAGCCATTTTTCTTTATATCAGCTCACATTACTGGATCCAGGGAAGTTGGGGCCTTGTGCAAGGCCGTTTTCAGACGAGCGTGCGGTGCGCTCGCGCGGGGTTTCAAAAACTCCACGAGGAAAGATTAGACGAGACGCCGTCGGCAACGGCGCACATGACACGATGACGCACGTTCTATTCAAGCCGCGAACTGACCGGGAGTCTGATCGAGGTAGGTCATTCACGGCTTGAAAAGAATGCGTCATGCGTGCAATTACCGCCGGCGTCTCGTCTAATCTCTCCTCGCGGGGTTTTTGAAACCCCGCGCAAGTGCACCGCGCACTCATCTAAAAACGGCCCAAGATAATGGTGTAGACCCCCCACCTAACACAGACGTGTTTATTCATTTATTATCATCATCATCATCATAATCATCAATTGAATTTTTATTCTGTCCTTCCCTCAAAGGCTCAGGGTGGCTTACAGAAATATATAAAATACAGAAAAATAAAACATATGAAAAACATATAAAAGCAATTAAAAGAAACTCTAAACCCCACTCACCAACCCTCTTTTTCAAACCCCATCCACCCCATCCTACCCAACCCTATCCCAGTCTGCCAAAAGCCCGGCCAAACAAAAAGGTCTTGCATTTCTTCCAAAAGGTGAGCACTGAGCAGGCTCAGGCAGATCTCCAAGGGGAGGGAGTTCCATAAGTGTGAAGCAACCACCAAAAACGCCTCTCTGCGTGCCCTCATTGGTATTCAGTTCATGAGCCCTCCCAAATCAGCACAGACCTTTAGGCTGGGCACCCCAAATTCAAGGACCTGTGGGTCCCTATATTTTACATCAGTGTTGCTCAAGTTCATGTTGCCATTTCAGATTTATTCACGGATATTGGTTCTTTGGAACCACCAGAATCAAAAATAGTCCCCCTTCTAAGTAAACAAACAGAAAACAAACAAATATCTACCTCTCTCAAGGAGAAACCTTTATCCCTGGATGAAGCCAATCCTATCCTCCTCCTGTCTAGTCAAGCCTTGAATTTCCCAGAGTGCCTTATCCAGCCGGACCTTAGTCTGGACCCTCAGCCAGACAGTTAGCAGGCCTCTCCTCTGAGGTGAAACCAGCACCAGGCCCAGAAAAGCTGGGACCCCAGGTGGGCTCCTCAGGGCCAGCCTTACCACAGGGCAACCAACCTGGACCCCACTCTTTTCTCTCTTCTGAGGGCCCCTCACGGTGGCCCCCATTTTCACCTGGGAAGGCCCCAAACACAACCATTGATAGAGTCTTAAAGAGGGTGCTCGCGAGAGGACGGGACCACAGGAAAAGTGGAGGGCCCACCAGGAACCCTGCATTTTATCTTCGCCCTGGGCTGTGCAAATTCTAAGGCTGCCTGACCCTGGGATTCCTTCCCAACAGGAGAACGTTTGACAGATGCTGACTGACGCATTAGAAAAAAGAAAGTGCTACCATTACGTTTAGACGTTCATTTAAACTAGGGCTGCGCATTCGGGTTTGGCTAAAACACAAAAACAGGAAAACAAGCTCTTTTCAGCTTCCGTATTTGAAACTCAAAAAGCGCTCTGCAATTTTCAGGCATGTGTGTTTTGTGCCCCTCAGTTTCCACGACTAATTTGATGTTTTCAATTGTTGGCCTAGCTGCAGTTTGAGCATCTTTCAAGTTTCATGGTATGTTTGTTTATTTAAATTTTTATCCCACCTTTTCTTTCCCTTCGGCTCAGGTTGGCCCACATTTCAACTTATTCACTTTAACCATTAACATTAAACTAATTAAATCAACTAGTAATCCTCACAACAATCCTATGAGGTAGGTTAGGCTGAGAGGTGTGTGACAGGCCCAAGGTCACCAGGTAAATTGTGCTGGTCATGGGGGAATTTAGCCCCCAAAATGGTGATCTGTAAGAGTGGATTGTGTTTTGATTTAGGTTTAGTTTGGATCTCTGAATTCTTCATGGTTCGGGGGCTTGGCCAGCTGTTGCAGGAGGCGGAACTGCCCCCATGGAACCAGATGGGATGGGGTGAGGGCAGGCGATTCCCCTGCCTGGTGCTCTGGAGCTTGTTGATACCAGGATCCTTTGCTGTTTATTATAGGATCACCATCTTCGCATGTGCGTGCACACACACGCACACACAGGGCTACACCCCCTTACACACACAGGTTACATCTCTGCCCACCTACCCCACCCCCATGCTCGTTTGCTTTCTTCCTAGCCAACAGATTCCAAAACGTTGAGCCAAAAATAACCCACAAAAATTGACACTGAAAGCAGAAACGAAATCAGAAATACAAACTTTGTCCCCCTTGCACACCCTTAATTTAAACCTAACATCTCCTTCAGGGCCCGCGGCTCCTTTCACTGCAGGCCTTGAGGGCCCATACGTTGCACATACATCATTTCTAGTTTATTCACAAACCCATGTTAGCTGCCACGCCGCCGCCCCCCGAATATCTGTGAGCTCTCCACAGGCCAGTCCTCTCCTGGCTTGAGGTCCTGTAAGCCCATGGTTTACTCTAGTGCTCCTCACGCTTTTCTGTCACTTCAAGTTTATTCATGGATCCCATGAATTGAGGTCCCTGAAAGGCACCCCAACACACGGAGCCCTCAGTGGCCAATAGGGATGGGAATTTGTATTCATTTACGAATCCATCTCTCAAATTTGACAGATTTCCAGGTTACGGATTCGTATTTTCTGCCTCTCTCTAAAGCTCATTGGAGCAATACCAGAGGGATGGCATTGGCTTGGCACCGCTCCAATGAACTTTAAGACGAGGGGGCGGCGGGCAGAGGGGTTTTGCTGCCTGATTGCCATCCAGTTTGGGCAATCGGCCAGCAGGGGACAAGGATTGCCCAACTCCCCAGACTGACTCACTGCCCTGCGGCATTGCCGGCTGCTCCGCTGAGTCCTGGCTGCCTCTGCTCCTTCCCCCTCTCCGATCAAACTGGGTTCCCCATGCTGGGCTTTTTTTTAATTTAATTTTTGAAATTTATTTAAAGTTTTATCCCACCCTTCCCTAAAAGGCGCAAGGCGGCTAACAATATAGATAAAAACATTAAAAATCCATAAAAACAATCAAATACAAATCCCCCAAGTGCTCCCCAACAAAACCACTCAGTTCCACCCCCCTGTCCCACCCCAACCTATCCATCACCCATTTTAACCAGGGGTGGGGGGGGCTCTTCTGGTGCGCAGGACCTGCACGCGTAGCGCGGGAAGAACACAATTCAGCTTGAGTGGCAGTGAGGAAGGAGCAGCAGCAGCGTGCGGGACTGAGAGGTGCAGCCATCACTGGAGCCAGACGGTGGCCACTTTCAGACATTCCCGCTCCCCTGCGCATATTCTGGCTGCAGGAAGGAATGCGCAGCGAGGATCGGCTAGTCTGAAAGCCTCGCGCACTCGCCAGCAGACACGCAGGGATGCAGAGCAGGAAATCGAGCTCTGCACCCCTGTGCGTGTCTGCCAGCAAAGCTGCGCCGGGGGGGGGAAGCTTTCAGACCAGCCAATCCCCACGCATATGGGGGCTGTGCATTCCCTCCCACAGCCAGAATATGCGCCGGGGGAGGAATGTCTTAAAGTGGCCGGTGAGTCGTCCTGGGGAGTCGGGCGATCCCTTTTTCGGACAGCAAAGCCCCTCCCCCCTAAAGCCTATTGGAGCGACGCCAAGCCAATGCCATCCCTGTGGCACCGCTCCAATGAGCTTTACGGAGAACCAAAAATCTGGAGCTCCGTAATCATTGCGGGATTTACGGATGAATCCATAACTGCCATTTTCAGGCAGTTACAGATTAATCCCATCCCTAGTGACCATATGGCCTGCACCTGCCTGGATCATTCCCCTTCATCTGTTTGTTTGTTCGTTTTTTCCTTTTTGGAAAAGCCCCGAGAGCCACTGCAATCCCCACATCCTCCTTAGCAGAGCACCCCACACCTAGTATTGCTCCTTTCTGGCTCTCCCTAGAGAGAGTGAGAGATTTACTTTCTGCAGCTTTGGCTGCTTGCCCACATTACCTGGAGCGGCCATTCTCCCAGCGGCAAATCTCCAGACTGGAAATCTTACCGCAAGCTCTGCACGGTGGGTGCAGGGTTAAAAGGGCCATCAGCCGAATCCTGTAGCTCTTTTTCTTACAAATGACAGGACTCGAAATCCATAAGAAAGCAAGCCGCAGGACCTGACCGATGACACTTTTAATCCCATGCCCACGTGCAGAGTTAAACGTAAAAAGTAATTTCCAGCTGGGCAATTTGCCGCCGGGAAAATCGCCGCTCCAGGTAATGTGGGCAAGCAGGCTTTATCTTTCCCAGAATCCATTTCTGTTTGGATCCCAGTTCTGATATCAGAAACAGGCCCTATTGGGCCAGTCATCTAACTGAGAAGTCACCATGACTTGCTACAAGGACCATATAGATCAGGCACGGGGGCCTGAGGTTCCTGGATCTGATCCGTGAATCCAGTTCCTCCCCGCAGACACTGAAAGACAGAGATCACAGACTAAGGCCATTTTTAGACTAGCGCGGCGGCGCCCGCGGTTGTTTTCCAAAAGAACTGGCAGTCCGTTTTACACGTGACACCGCTGCCAAATACGCGCATGCGCGGGTGATGCGCATCCATTTCCGGCCGCGTATGACCGGCCTCGATCGCTGACCCAGTCAGTTTGTGGCCGGAAATGGATGTGCATCGCCTGCGCATGCGCATATTCAGCAGCGGCGTCACGTGTAAAATGGCCCGCCGGTTCTTTTGGAAAACAAGCGCGGGTACCGCCGCGCTCATCTAAAAATGGCCTAAGAGCATGCACACAAGGAGAGGGACAGATCTATGGTACAGGTCCATGATCTGAACCCAGTGCCCACCTAATTCCTGAACACCCTTAAACCGAGCTTGTACTACTTTTCAAAGTGGCCCTTGGAAGGGGAAAAGGCTCCCAACCCCTGATATAGATAGAACTCACGACTAGAAATGGAAGTGTAAAAAGTCTTTTTGAAAGCCTGCCGAAGTCAGGTGTAGAGACACCCCCCTCCCATTGACTTCAATGGCCTCTAGATGAAGCTGTAGATAAAATTTCATCATCACTTTCCCCATGGAGCCAGCCAAGAGCAGATGTTTATTTTAGGATGACTACGGTGCTTAGATGCTAAAGTGAGGAGGGCAAGGATACGAAGCCGGAAGGAAGGAATGAAAACTAAAGAGCTTGGTAGATAAACAGAGAGAGGGCAGATTGCAACAACCTCTCTGTACTGTTAATCCCTCAGTCAGAAAACCTGGGTTGTGTTTCCAGTTTGGCCCCAGACTCACTGCCTGACCTTGGAAAGTCCCACAAAGTTCAGTTTTGTTCTGGAAAAAAATGTATTTTTTTAAATGGCTGTATGTAAATGGCACCTTCTTACTCAGCAGAACTACAACCTGGTGTATTAAAAGGAGTCATAGCTGCTTCTTTCAGTGACAGAAGGTTCTGGGGAGGAGAAGTGCTGCTTTTTTCTTTTTTTTTACTCCTGCTAACCATGCAAAGCCAACGTAGTTAAAAGGGGCCAAACTATGGGCACTTTCACATGCACTGGAGGGAGGCAGGAAAACCTGCACAATTGCAATCATTCATGACTCTGTTATTGCAAGGATTAGCTCACATGAGAATGCACTCGTCCCCTTTTATCCAGCGAGAACAGTCACTTACGGATTACCGGGTCCCTAACGGTAGCTCTCACAAGGACGTATGGTCTCTCCAGATGAAAGGGGAGCCTCACGTCCGCTAATCCCCGCCATTGCAATTGCACAAGCTTTCCTTGCCTCCCCCAGTATCATGTGAAAGTGCCCAAAGTTACCAATGATTCTCTCCCCCAGGGGCATCGTCTGCCACCCTTACTCACAATGAGTAGCACCTTACTACTCAACTCCGAAGGTAAAAATAAGCTCTACATCAGGAATGGAGAAGCTCAGGCCTGGGGCCCAAATGCAGCTCACAGGGGGTTTTCTTGTCTGGCTCCTGGGTCCGGTTCCTATCCCCAAGCACTGAAGTGGGGAACACTGAAGCAGTGGAAGGCTCCGATCAGGGTAAAGGAGCAGAGAGGGGGGCATAGGGGGCAGATCCATGAGACAGATGCATGATCGCGACCTTCCTCATCCTGAGCGCCCCCTTTCAGCACCCCCCACTCCTAGCTTCTGTGCAGCCCTCAGAGCTAATCACTAATTTTC
Organism: Sphenodon punctatus; assembly: GCA_003113815.1. Taxonomy (NCBI): domain Eukaryota; kingdom Metazoa; phylum Chordata; class Lepidosauria; order Sphenodontia; family Sphenodontidae; genus Sphenodon; species Sphenodon punctatus. Next base: position 1,768,385 of record QEPC01010552.1, on the reverse strand, counting down.
AAAGCCGCTCATGGGAGGGGAAAAGTTCCCTATCACTGCTCTACATAAATAACAGTGACAGGATCTGACCCTTGCATCATACCTGTATTTCATGGCTGGCTTGAATTCCCTCCTTGTTTATTAATGGATCTTTTGAGTTTCTATTCCCTTGATGTCCTTGTAGACTGACTCCCCTCCTAAGCCCTTTGGCTGGCCTTAACTCTATGTTTTTATTCCTTGCCCTAATCTTTTTCTCCTGCAAGCTACTGGCTTTTACAGGGGCTCCCACCTCCCTTCTTATTCTTTCCTTACCCATGTCAGTGACCAGTTCCACCATGATGTCATATTGGCTGCGTCTTGTTCCTTTCATTTTTCATTTGCTGACAATTATGTATGGTTCTATACTTCCTTTCAGGGGGAAAGATAAGGCCTCTGCTGCCAATCAGCTACACTTACTAGATAGGAAATTTAACATTCCTCTCTGCAAATATTTGACTAACCTTTCTCTTGGCCCTAACAGAATTAATATATCTTGGAGAACCACTAAAAAAAAAAGCCTTGCTGGTCTAATGAATTATGGAGAAAATGTCAGGGCGAAAATCTACTGGTGTACATTGGTGAAACTCTACTGATGTCAGCTGAGCTCGTAGCTACACGTCTGTTAACACCAGAGCAGGCCTTAGAACAGGGGTGGGGAACCTCAGGCCTGGGGTCCAAATGCAGCCCTTGACAAGATTTTATGTGGCCCCCTTTCCAGTGCTTAGATCTGGCCCCTGGATCCAGTCTCTGCCCCCAAGTACTGAAAAACTGAGCTCAGGATAATGGAGCAGAGAGGAGGGCAGGCACACAAGGGTAGGGGACAGATGCATGGCACAGATCCATGATCTGGACCCTCCTTTTCTTGAACAAACCCATTAAGCACCCCTGCCCCGAACCTCTATGTGACCCGCGGAGCTCATACTAATATTCAATGTGGCCCCCAGGTGAGAAAAGGTTCCCCACCCCTGCCTTAGAAGGAAGATTCTATTCCCGAAACACCCTCTAATTGTTACAAAACTAAACCAAGTTAAGAAACCCAAGGAGGTTTATATCAGTCTGAGAGTTGGTATCATGTTCATCATCGTACTAGTTGATCATGCCAATTCTTGGAATGTAGAGAATGGTATATTGGGTGTAAACAGATGGACGGCAGCTCCACTTCTGCCCGCACCAGCCCGCTTCACCCCCAGGTTGGCCAGTCCGTGTAAAGCCGTCCGCCAGATTTTCAAAGTGGAGTAGGCTGTGGCTGCTCTGGGGCAGTCCTGCTCATGGGGCACTGCAGCATCCTGGAGTGGGCTACGCAGACCCAGGGCAATGGCAGAATGTGAAGCTGCTGTCCATCTGTTGGGCGGACCCACGCTGCAGCTTCGTGCTTGGCCGTCCCTTGCCCCTTTCAGCACCATGGAGTTGTGGGGGCCAACACAGAGCATTGGGTGAGTGCCCACAACTCTGTGGTGTGTGGGGAGGGGGCACCATAGCTTGGGGAAACCACTGGTCCATCTGTTGCAGGTGTGCGGGTGCACCCCCAAAGCAGGTCCAGAGACAAGTCTGTCTAAAAACACCCATTGTAGCATAAGGTGATGAAACACAACGTAAGTGGTGCTTTCTGTTTTACATAGCTTTAGCTCAGTCCACTCATCTTCAGAAGAAACCTCTGTTTTGATCAGACAGACCTCCTTCCACACTTCAAATGACTGTCTTAAGACTCAGCTTGATTGGCAGCCCCTACAGCAAGGAGGTCGCTCATGGAACATGAAGACAAAGAATAAAAGCTCCCTTTCATGCCAAGCCAGAGGGCAAGAGTGGGAAATGCTCATTGTTCCAGCAGGAAGTATGAATAGCCTGAGGATATGCATGAAGCAGTAGCCCCACCCCCCTGCCATCAGCAATGCCTCCACTAAACAGGCCCATAGCTGTGTTCATTGACATGTGGCTGTCTGCTACAGGGCATGAGTGGGGTCCCAGAGTAAAAAGGAACTCAGGAGTTTCAAGGGAGATTTTCTAAGGTGGGAATGACAGTCACTTAACTTGTCATGGATGGATCATTACCTCCTGCTGCCTGTCTCCTGGGGCATGTCTGCCCCCAGAGAGGTGTGCAACCAATTTGGATGGTTTGGCCCCGGAGACTAATGGAACCAGAGAGGTTCTGGAATGCTCTTGGGGAGTTACCCTCTGATCTTGATAACTGTTCGCTCGATGACCTCGTTGCTCTTTGGAACACCTTGCTGACTGAGGCCATCGACTTGACGGCTCCCAGGCGTCTAATTCCCTAAGTGTCGGTGCTGCAGGCCTACCTGGTTTACGGAGGACCTGCAGCAACTGAAGCGGGAAGGGCAGTGGTTGGAGCAATGGTGGCATCGTTCACGTACTGAAGCCAACAGATTGCAACATAGAGTTAGTTTATGAGCCTATGCTGTGACCGTGTGGGCAGCCCCTGCCACCACCACCACCACTTCCAGAGCCCCAGCACCACCAGGTAGGGTGATCCCTGGGGTGGGCTTTTAAAAAAAAAAAAGATGTATGAGGCTGGGCAGGCAGCCTGGAGACCCTGTCCCCCACCCCCTGCCAGAATGGGTTTGGCCCCCCTGAACAGGTTTGGGCCAAACAGCCAGAACCTGAACAGTTTCAGGGGGGCCAAACCCTGAATGGGCTGAACACCGAACCCCCCCAGTGTTCACACATCCCTACCAATTACATTTGGTGCACCAGCTTCGGCCATGTATCTCAGACTCCAACCCAGTCAGTATCATCCCTGGTGATTTGTACAAGTCCACTCAGTGAATTGATGGCCAAGTGGGAGTTGAACTCTTGTCTTCCAGCTGTAAGTCCAACACTTACAACACTTTATCCACTAGGCTACATTGGGTGTTAACAAACGTGACAGGGACCCAGTTCATCCCGCTTTGGCCTGCCTGGGCCAGCGCCAAGCCTGCACGTCTGTTCTGGGCCCGCCAGTTGTGGGCCTGGTTCAGACCCCGACTGGGTAGGCGGCTAGGCAAGAAACATGGGCCTGTAAGGAACTGGGCCCAAGAGCCACCCAGAGTGGGCCAAACCGTGTGGACGCATCTGTTTTCATGTCCACCCGGCCCGGCATGGGGGTTTGCCATCATCAGCTAGACATGATTGTCTGTTATTGGAAGCCATGGCTGCCAGTCATGGTGGGGGGCGGGGCACCAGCTGCAGCACAGGGATGGAGCCAGGTGGCTGCACATTGCCAGGGGGATGCTAGGTGGAGCCAGGGGGACGGTAGGCCAGTGGCATGGCATAACCCAGCAGCAAGGAATTCCCAGGGTTAACATCGGATGGAAGAGAAAACAGTCTACATGCACATCAAGCTTAAAATAAATAATTTGTAAACCCAAAACACGGGGACCCATCCTTGAAGGATGGGTCCCCGTGTTTTGGGTTTATAAATTTCCAAAGCACCCCAGTCACAACCTGAGTCCAATTTTACCACGCACATCCCATTTCCAGCATTTTGAACACAACTGAAATCGCATGACTTGCAGTGACACCTCTCATAGGATTTCCAAACCTCCATTTTACCACACACAGTCCCCCCTGCACTAACCCACTAGCCCCCACTCCCCTCCCTGAGAACCCAGGAGCCCTGGCTCCCAGCACCCCCTGCACTAACCCACTAGTTCCCACTCCCTTCCCCGAGAACCAAGGAGCTCTGGCTCCCAGCACCCCTACACTAACCCACTAGCCCCCCACTCCCCTCCCAGTGAACCCAGGAGTCCTGGCTCCCAGCACCCCCTTCTCTAACCCACTAGCCCCCCACTCCTCTCCAGGGAACCTAGGAGTCCTGGATCCCACCCACCCATCCCCTTGCTCTAACCCCCAATCCCAGGGAACCCAGGAGCCCTGGCTCCTATCACCCCACCTGCTCTAACTCCCCTCCCAGGAAACCCAGGAGCCCTGGCTCCCAGTCCCCCTATGCTAACCCACCCCCTTCACCCATGTGCCCGCACTCACCCCCCCATGTACCCCCCGCTCCTCCCTCCCCCCATGTGCACACACTTGTCCCTCATGTCTACCCCCCGCTCCCCCCGTGTGCACTGCCAGGGAGGGACTTGGGGAGGCTAAGAGCTGTGCGCGCTTCAGCAGCTCCCAGTCTGTGCAGGGGGCTGGGAGCTGCTGACGCACACACAGCTCTTAGTTCATACCAGGGGCACCTTTATTGGGCACCCCCATATGAACTTTGCCTCTGCCCAGCCCCTGCAATGCAAGAGTGCCCCCTGTGGCACTCTTGCATTGCAGGGTCCCTTTATGTGAAGTGGATGGTTCTTCTAGCCGCCCACTCCGCATAAAGGGAGAACAGCTCCTTTTTGACCCTGAAGGCTTCCTTAGGAAGCCTTCAGGGGGGTCGGGGTGAGTCACCAGTTGAGAGCGCGCACGCACACACAACTGGTGAGAATGTGCAGAGTCACCTCAAAGAACCTTGTTTAGAAGACAGAGACCTTCAGAAGGTCTCCGCCTTGCTATACAAGGTTCTTCAAGGTGGCTCTGCACATTCAGCATGATGCCGACGCAGCCGTTTGTTGTTGTTTTTTTAAGCTGCTGGTGCCTGCTGCTGGGGGGCCAGGAGGGGGATTGCCCCTGCTTCCCTGGAGGGCCCACCGCCCCTGGTTTATAAGCCCACAAGTAAGTTCCAGATGCATTTTTCACACACACACACACACACACACACACACACACACACAGCCCTGAGACAGTTCCTGGATGCATTCTTCACACAAACACTGTCCTGAGGCAGCCTAAAGGAGCCGCAGCTGTAGATGTGACACACTGCCATGGAAACCAAGTAACCACAGCTGCCTGGAGCAAAGCAGTTTCCCAGGAGAACCTTTTAAACACAAAAGTTCTGGGAGAAGTTTCACGCAGAAGTTCAAAGATCCGGATGTTTAAGATCTGGGTGAGTGATTTAGACACACAGAAAGTTCAGGATGTAACAGCAAACATCCAGGAGAAATGTGTGTGTGAAAACACCCAGTGACTCCTCCTTTAAGTCCTTCCTCATTCTAACAGATCAGTGAGGCATGACTTCTGTTTACGCAAGCTACACAGACTTTTCCGTAACATATTCCGTTTGCCGATCTGTAACAATCATATTCTTTCCTCTAACTGTATGCCTATTGCCTGGTACTGAAGTTAGGTGTTCTGTTCTCAAGCATCAAGGATCAACTCTGGAGTCAAAAATAAATAAATAAAATACCCAGGGATGCAGTAGTTACCAAAAGCCACATGTTTCCGTGGCGGTTAACCCGAGAGTCAAGGCGATACTACAAAAATGACTCAAATCTCTGGCTGGGTAGGGTTGCACTTTTGATTCGGCAAACTAGTGGCCATGATACTCTTTACGTCTACTTAATGGCTTTTCGATAGATTATTAAATTCAAGTCCTGCGGTTGCTCCATGCATGGGACTCCTGCAGGGATGGGACAATGGGACAGATGGCACAATAACATTGGCCACTGGAGAAACTTTCCTCCCAAATATATGGTACTTGATGGGCTAGGGGTCAAGGCAAGAGCAGGGGCGTGGCTGTAATAGGTGCAGCAGGTGTAGTTGCACCAGCGCCCATGAGCCTGGGGGCCCCACACCCAAGTAGAATGCATGTGCACACTGGAGTGGAGTACCCCAGCAGGGGGGCCCATTCCATCTCCTGCACCAGGGGCCATTTCCACCTAGCTACTCCCCTGGGCAGGAAAGCTCAGGATGGGTTCAAGAAGCTTAGTTTCTATGGCTGGCTCTTTCACAAACTTTCATTGAGTAGTTCATGTAGGGCCTATGAAGAACTCTGTCTATTGACCATTGTCAAGAGCATAGCTATGGTAGGGACAGGCGGTGAATGTGCACCAAGATCCGTAAGTCTAGGTGCGGGGCCCACAGATAACCTGTCTTCCATAATGCATAATGATTTGATGCCTTGTGGCATAGCTATGAGGCCGGATGAAAGGGAAGGCACGGGGTAACTATTGTACCACTCCTCCAAGCTCATGGAAGGTCCAGAAAACAGCAAGAATCTCTTTTCTGAAGTAAAGTTTGATATATACTGTGCGACTGGGAGAGAACTGCAGCTAGCATCTCCTCAGCTAACATTCTCTCCAGAAATTTGCCAGGCCGGCCACTTGACAATGGGGGGGGGAGAGATAGGTGGCCCAGATCCCCAAATTTTTCTCAATGGGCTCAACAGCTATTGTGAGCTTGCACAAGCAAAGGGGAGGGCACCATCCTGTCCCTTCCCCTGTGTTAGCCTAGATAACCTGTGAAAGCACGCTCATTTCTGCAAGTGAAAAGGGTGTGGTGGGTATCAAGGTGCTGGGACTGCTCTGTTTGTGGAGACCCCCAGAGAGAGGTTTCACATGTGAAGCACCAAAGCAGCAATGAGAAGCTCTTCTAGCTCTTGGCTATGCAGCAAGAACTAGAAGAAAGTGCCCAAACAGCTCTTCAACTGGAAGAGCCTTAAGTGCTTGGTACAGACTTAGGGTGTTAACAAATGAGACAGTAGACCACGGTAGGTGGGTGCCCACCTGTCCATTTATTAGGGGTTCCACCCATACCTGTCACGTGGCCACCATCCAATGGACACGCAGCCCCCACTCCTGGCAGGGTCTTGGGAGCATTCAGAGCCCACTGTGTGGCCTAATGTGTGCTAATGTGCACCCATGTGTCCGTATCCCGTCAATGGATACTGAGAGGGGGGTGGCAGGGAAGAACGCCTGTGTATTAGGTTTGTCACACTCAGCCTGCGAGCGGGGGCTGCACTGACCAAACCCGGACTCCAGGGGGCTATTGCCTTGTTTGTTAACACCCTTCGATAACTCACTCACAGGGCTACTAAATCCAAAGGTTCCAAAATCAGGTGTTAGTCCCCCAGAAATAAGCAATGACTTCTGAAAAATCATGACGCTTTTAGGGTTTTGAGCCTGAAGGGTGCGCTAAAGTTATGCTCTCAGGCTCTTCTCTGCCAACATAAAGGCTAGCAACTTACTAGGTTTAAAAATAATAAGAATTAGATTCTGATCATTTCAACAGCTGGCCCTTGAAGAAAACATCTCAGAGCACATGAATTGAGAGAGCTGATCCCCCTTGAAGCCCTAAAGATCAAAGACAGTCACAAGGTTCAACGTGTGAAGGTGTCGAGATGCACGGTTTAGAGTCAGCAGCAGAGTTCTGCTTGCACAGTCAGATCTTGATGGAAAGGTGTGCAGCAAGGACGGGCTTGCCTGGATTGAGTCTTGGCAGGATCAGGGCCTAACTTGCCTTGGGGAATTCTGCTCAGATAAATCCTCAGGCCTCCACCCCCCTGGTTCCCTACACAGTCGTTATTCAATACAGTCTCTAGCCCGGCATCACCCTCTCACTTTTACTCCGAGTTCCAAGCCCAGCCAAGCAGCATCCTCTGGCTGGCCGGTCTCCAGTCTCTGGTTCTCAGGGCAGGGTCACCCCTCTACTCCCAGGAATGCCTCTGGCTCAGAAGCCGCTTGCAGAGCTTCCACTCAGCTCTAGGGTGACCAGAGATGCAACTTTTAGAGGACGCTTATGAGAAATACAGGTTGCAGGGCTGCATTTGTGCCAGTGCACCCCTGCTGTCTGTATTTCTCATAAGTGTCCTTTAAAATTTGCATCTCTGAAGTGGCTACCCTACTCAGCTCTGTCCTTTCCCCAGTCACTCCCCTACTGAGCTCCAGCTCAGACTTGACACTCTAGGGCTGGCTCCTGCCACACCCTTTCCCCAGCTGCTTCCATTCAGGCACTGTCCACTACTACTAATAGCGCCTGCAGCCTGGCTCACCCCGCTGGTGCTACTTTCTTAAAGGACCCGCAGCCCTCAGGGTCTCTGCCCTGTCACAAGGTGCTTTTGCACCACTCTCTCTCTCTCAGCAGGAGACAATGTTGTTCAAATTATCATTTATTGGACCAACTTATGTTAGTAAGAATATGCAAGCTTTTGGGCTACGTTACATGCCTGTGTGTGGCCCAAAACCTTGCATATTCTCACCAACGGAAGTTGGTCCAATAAAAGAGATTATTTGAACAATGTTGTCTCCATCTGTTTAGCCTCATCTCCATTAAAGGCAAAACCAAGAAAAGGAAAAGATGACAGTTCATCCTGCTAGTAAATTACTTACTCAGAACTCTTCAAACAGCTTGGCCTGGTTTCTGCTCAGCCTACAGATTTCATTTCTGCGGCAGCACAGTTAAAATAGTATTTCTTTCTACACTGCTTCGTTAGCCTTTGTTACTCATACCACTTTCACTGGTTTGTTTCACACAAATTGGATTACTCACAAGCTTGTAGTACTGGCAACGATTTCCCTGTAAAAAGTTAGATGTGTATAATAATAATTAAATTTTTTTTTAAAAAAGACCCATCCTTTGAAGTTTAAACTTTTGTTTTACACAACAGAAATATTGAATACCCAAGTCCGATTTGTGGCTTTAAATGCAGGATTCTTCAGCAGTCTCACTCTGGATGAAGGATACCAAGATGCTCCAAGATGGAACGATGGAAGTGCACCACAGGTTGAAGCCATAGGCGTAAACTCCACATGCCCATTCTGAAAAAATTGTAAAATTTGCTAGCTATTTACATTTTAAAATATTTTAGACATCTAAATCAAGTTTTCCAAGCTGGATATTACGTCATAGTTTCTAGAGCATTGACTCAGATTACTACATGGTTAAAGTCCAAGTAAAAAAATTAATGAAAGCTTGGACTCCCCCTAAAATTTGCCTGTGCCTGCAGCTGCTCATACAGATTAATGATGTACATGGGGATGGGGGTTTTGTATTTCTGATTTTCTTTCTGCTTTTAGCGCCAGTTTTTGTGGGTTGTCTCTCTTTCAAAATTTTGAAGCCGGCCACGTTTGGGTTGGGAAGCAAGCAAACAGAGAGGTGCAGCCTCTGTGTATGTGTACACACACGACTGCAGGTGGTGATCCTATAATAAACAATAAGGGACCCTGGTCTCAGCAAGGTCCAGAGCACCGGGCAGGGGGAATCTCACGTCCTTGCCCCTTCCAATCCAGTTCCCCCAGTGCAGTTCTGCCTCCAGCTGCTTAGAAAAGCAGGTCGAGTCCCCGAATCGTAAAACACTCAAAGATAAAAAATAAACCTAAATAAAAACCCAGTCCACTCTGACAGATCACCATTTTGGAAGCTAAACTCCCCCCTGACCAGCACAGCATACCATGAAACTTGAAAGATGCTCAAACTGCTGGCTAGACCAACTATGAACATCAGATTAGAAGTGGAAATTGAAAGGCACAAAACATTGCCGGGCATTTTTGGTGTTTTGAAAACAGCTACCGGAGAGTCTCTTTCCACCTGATTTTGTCTGGACGTTACGTTTGCATGTGCTCTCATTACCATAGACCAGAAGCGAGTGTGGTGTCCTTATCCATATGTAAGAACAATCACGACAGCTACGTGCTGGCTGGGGCTTTGATTTCTGGGAAACCAAGCCACCGTAAGCGTTAGGATGCGATTTTCCACAAACCAATGTAATGTCCAATGCACGTTCAACACTGAAAATGAGTGACTAGTTGGGTTGAAACCAGTAGCTAAATTGCTACTCGCACGAAACTCTGCAAGTTGGGGAACTGGTATTGGATTCCCAACCGTCCAGGGACCCGAGTTGACTGCGTTGCTGCAGTTTGGAGTGATTTTTGCAGGATGAGCCAATCCTCGCAGTGCCATGCTGAAATTGCAGTGATGCTGCAGTGGAGTCTGTCTGCAGGATCTTTAAATCCTGGCTCAGGCATAAACTTGTCACCTGACCCCAAAATAAAACTGCTGCTGCAGCTGCCATCTGTCCGGGAGGTGTGACCATGACCCGAGAGTAAATAGGTCCCCTGGGAGATGAATTGTGGGTGGGTGGGGTTTGAAGACCCTATGTTTGGGTGAGGGAGGTCTGGGGTTTTAATATGAGGTGGGAATTCTGGGGTGCTGAAATTCCAGAGGATTTGAGTTGCGTTTGATTAGCAAAGTTGTGATTCTATGTCAAACCTGTTGCAAATTTGCTTCCCAGCATGCATAGTTATGCAAATCAAGTTAATTATG
>QEPC01010552.1:1733333-1746548 GCA_003113815.1 Sphenodon punctatus | reverse complement strand
AAATAAATAAATAAATAACCCTTAGTCGTCTCAGAATAGGAGACTGGTGTTCCCCTCCCTCCATTTGTTGTTGACTATAGCCCCCCAATCCTTTCAGACGTACTATGACCCCCCCCAGCAACTCACTTGTCACCAACTTTGTACTTGTGCAGAGGGATTTTCTTATCCAAATACAAGACTTGATTTATCCTTGTTGAATTCCACTATATTGTTGTCAGCCCACTTCTCTAATTAACCAAGATTATTTTGAATTTCTGATACTGTCAGCCAAAGTGCTTGAAATCGGTGAATCGCAGGGATCCCAGTTTCGGTCACCTACAAATTTAATTCCTCTCCTGCATTTCCAAAGGCTCTCTTTAAGCAGCATGTTAATCAACAGCAAACTTTCAGGCTGCAGTTCTTTGCTGCTTGTGTCTCTTTAAACAAACCTGGGATTCTGCAATTCCATATTCTTTTCAGAGATTTTTTTTTTTTTTTCCAGGAGGGAGCAGGTGGCATTTCTGTTCTTGTCATGAATGAACTGATCGATCTCATTAACTATGCAAGTAATGATTAATAATTACTGCAAATGGAGGTACATTTTTTTCCCTAGGAAACTAGCAGCTGGATCCTCAAAGTGCTTGATCAGAGCAAGCCCCGTGGAAATGAATGAGGCAGGTGCTAGTAATGGTCCTTCAGGATGGGAGCCCTAAGTATGTTCCTGAATGGCCCTACGGCAGTCCTTTGAAATTAGACAATGAAGTTGCTCCTTGGGGGTAATTGTAAATGATCTGGATTGATGGTTTTCCCTAGCTCTTCCTCTTCAATTTGCAATTACGGGAGCTTGAAAACGAAAGGATTTGCTTTCTCTTCTGGATAACCTTATGCTTCCCTCATGGGTGTGGATGCCTCCCAGTCCAAGAAGCAGATGTTGCACAGAAGACGCTTTTTAAAAACTCTCTGCTTTTGAAAACTCCACCATTAAGTTGTGCTGTGAGTCATAAACGCTCTTCCACTTCAAAGCTCCTCACCGGAGCTGCTTGAAAAATTAAATTTTCAGCCCATGGAAGAATTCATTCTTTCAACAGATTTTCCTGCCCCAAAGGGTGCAGTGCTACGGGGAAAGCACTGACACCAACCTTTTACATGGACACAGATCCTACTGAAGTGAGTGGGGCTCGTGCCTGTGCTAAGTGCTTGCACTGGAGTTATTTGCTCAGAGAATCATGCCAAAAATCACAACAAAAGGTCAGGATATCATAGTTTTCTACAGGAGGGAACTTCTAAAATATTTGGATTCCAAGTGAAAGGCTGTGTTTCAGGTTGAACCAAACTGAAGTGTTTTGGCTTTGTGTTCACACTAATGGACTGCCAAAAGTGTATTGTGTGAAGTGTTCGGCCACTCAACTCCCTTTGGGCCTTGTTCCACAGTAAACTACAGCTCCCATACTACAACTCAATGACTGAGTTCCAATGAGCCGCGTGGCAGGGCATAATTCATTTATTTTATTTATTTATTCAAATTTCTACCCCACCCTTCCCTTAAGGCTCAGGGTGGCCTACATCATGGGAGATATAGTCCCAAAAAAACATTTCATTTCAAATGAAATCTTTCCAAATGGAAATTGGTGATTCCCTCCCTGTCCCCTACCCCTGGACAATTCTGCTTTCAATTAAATGTCGTTTTCAGCCAAGATGGAGAATAGACCATAAAGTCCATAAAGGACTTTCCGTAAAGGTTTCCAGAGGAAGCTGGAGAGAAGCCAGTAATTTGGATTACAGTATTGCAGCAAACAGCTGAAGGAGGAGATTGCAGAAGCTACAAACCACAATGAAGAATGAGGAAATAAATTAGGTAAGGAACATGACCTCACCGCTAGGCAACTCATGATGCAATCGAGATCTGATTGACAGTGGGAGATTAGGAACCTATCGGAATGGAAGAAGAACTGGAATTGTTTTTAGTTGTGTGAGATTACGAGAAAGGAAGAAATGGACTTTGTTGTGCAGAGCCTTCAAACAAAAAAGAGAGTAATCGGCTGAGAATAATCAAGACTCTTGGTGGGAAAGGAAAGGCCGCTCTGAAGCGGAGAATGGTCAGGCTCTGAAAGGCTATTCAACAGTGATAGTCCCAAAACACAGAACAGCAGCAGAGAGATGAGAAGGTAACTCAGGGGAAGTTCATAGGGTGGCGTCTGTAAACAAATGCAAAATGCTTAAGCAAGAGAAGAAGGAACTAGACGTTCCAGGGAGGAGTGAGGTTACAACATCATGGGGATAACCAAATCACTGAGGGGAAGTGAAAGTCAGAGACAGCTGAATATTAAAGGAAACAGAGTGCAAGGCGGCTGTCAATGCCACATGGACATGAAGACTATACAGATATTTGTCCAGGAGGAAAACAAATCCAACACTTCCCATTATTTTTGAAAGAAACAAGTTTGCCATCTTTTCTGTTACCTCACTTCAGGAAGCACAGCTAAAGTTTGCCACTGGATTTTGGGGGCAACTGTTTTTTGAAGGACAAAAGGACAATTTATCCAGAAGCCATAGATTCTACCCAAGTCGGGCCAAGTGATTAAAACGTTAGCTCTGCTTTGAGGTATTCCAACCCTTGGGTGAAATAAGGGGACAAAATTTCCACTTCTGTGGGGGAGGAACATATGGAGTCATGTGAAGCAAAGCTCATGGCCTGAGGCTGAGAAGCCACGATGGATATTTGCTCATTTCTTTTAAGGAGTCATGCCAGCTAAAATCTTGGACCTCACGAAGACATCACCTTCACCACTGATGTTAAGACAGCCAGATTTCCACCCATTCAATTTACAATTAATTGAAAGTTTAATTAAGTAATACTTTTGGGCCCTTATCCCAGAGTGGTCCCATCGAAGCCCTTTAGATTTCAGACGGCTTCAGTGGGACCATTCCGGTGTTGTAGACCACGGCCTCGGCATCTTAAAAAGTAATTTAAAATTGAATGACTGGATACTGGAAAAGATTGCTGTGACAATAAACCTTGCCAGTACAATTAGGAGAAGAAAGTTTAAATTTTTCAGGCATGTGACCAGAAAAGAAGTGGACTGCCTAGAGGAGTTGATTATACAAGGATGTGAAGAAGGAAGAAGATGTAGGAGAAGACCAAGAAGATCATGAATGAAAGACATAGAAGAATGGGCAGGAATTGGGATTCATCAGGCAAGACTGGCAATAGACGGACAGCTGTGGAGAGAAATGGCTTATCGGTCACCAATGACCATAAAATCAAGAATGATTAATGATCATTACAGATGAAATGGGAACCCTAAAAAATGGACAGACGAGACCTATTGAATCTGCACTACCCAAACTGAAAGAATGCTTCAGGAAATAACCAATATCCATTTGCACTCCATCTATATGTTGGTTTTTCATTTTTTTTCTCTTCTGTAATTTTAGTATTTTGGTTACATCATTGCACTACTGCGCATGTGCAATCGGTGAAAATGATGCACCCAAAACACTGAAATACCGACACAATCAATACAAAAAAAAATAGAAGATGGAAAAAACCCAAAACAGAATATTAAAAAAAATAAAATCAGATAGGTGAGTACCCTTGCTTGGTTCAGGATAGCGTTTGGGAAGTCAAAAAGCAACTCAGAAATGCAAATAATACCCCCAAATAATAAACTCACTTCCTGTTCCAGAACCAATGAAGATGGTAAATTTAAAATTGGATTTCTGGAGCCTGAACCTGCAGTTTTGCCTCACACATTCAGCTCAAAATGATGGCCAAACAATGACTCAGATTTGTAAACCCAGAAGGATCAGTCTTGAGAACTGCGCGGCTTGGAGAAGAAACATTCTGGTCTCTGTTTATGACTCTGTTCAAGAGAACAGGGTGTAAAACCAAGTGTTACTGCCTTTAAAACCGCCTGCATTTCTTTTACCTTTTAAGAGCTGGAGGTAAAATTTCCATATGCAAATGAAGGAATATAAATAATACTAGTATCCATATAATCTACACCACGGAAAGCAGTTTCTCCCTGCAGAAAGGAAGCATAAATGCTACTTATTACGCTCCTCTACTGTAAATTCTGCTCAGTGTTTTGCAAGAGCTTCAAGAGCTGAGGTTTCGGGATTAAAAGATTCACTTCCCAGGGGGAAAGAGCTGGGGTGTGGCTTCATTTGCATCTATTTGATAGAATACATTTCACGCAGCCGCTACATATTTTTGCAGGAGCAATTTTTTTTCCTGCTAATTCCAGAAATAGTTGCTGTGTATGGAATAAAACTGGGTATTTAAAAAAAAAAAAATTCACTCAGATTCATTGCTCAACTTTTAGGATGTATGCAGTGATATAGGATTAAAGGAGCAGCGGAATGGCCTTTGGCAAACAAAGGTTTTTATTTGTGTGCGCGTTCATGTGCGTGCATTTGTGCGTGTGCACGCACGTGAGAGTATACAAATTATATCTGTAGAAGAAGTGTGTTAGCAATCCTCCTCTTGGAGGATTGCAGTACAATTGGCCTGGCCTAATTGCATCCCAGCAACTACAGCCTCCCCCTATAATTCTCCCACCTCTGCACCAGACCACTCTGTCCACTTCCCTCCAGCCCTCATCATCCCCAGAAGGGTGGCCAGATATGCACATTTTAAAGGACACATAGGAAATACAGACTGCAGGCTGCATTGTAGCCCTGAAACCTGTATTTCTTATGTGTCCTCTAAAATGTGCATATCTGACCACCCTAATCTCCAGTACTTTAAAAGAAGAAAATAAATAAATATCTTGTAAGGGAGATAACTCCTTCCTGTGTTCTGCAGGTAAACTATGGTCGCATCGGCTTAGTGGTTTATACAGTCCCACTTCTAAAATCGACTCTGTCATGTCGGTCTTAAAACTAATCAGATACTTTTGCACTTAATTTGTTAAGAAGGAGCAATAACAGTAGCAGTGCCAAGCCTCAAGCAGGTAGTGGTAGTGGTCGGCGCTATTCCAAGTCCTCGCGACAATCTAAGGATCCTAGGGCTAGTCAGACAGACGGGTGGAGCTCTGCTGAATTCAAGTTGATTTTACGCAAATGCACAGGCCTGTGCAGAACTCATTGCAGGGGTGGAGCTTTCCATACAATTAGCTGGAGGAAGGTTTAAAACCTAATCACCCGAGTTGGAATAGCATCAAATTTAAAGGTGTTCACACACACACCCACAATGAAGTTTGACCGAACCCGTAAAATAATGATACCAAGTTCCAGAGCAGGACAGACTTGGGAAAACATGGCATGGTTCTGATGAACTGGGATAAAGCCCTGGAAGGAATATTGAGAAAGAGGGACGGCAGGGGGACGGCAAGTGTTAGAAGATAAACACACACATGCCCAAGGGTTCTGCCTGCCATCTGATTTGGGTTAACAACAAAAAGGCCAACGTAACAAACAAAAAAGTGGAGAAGGCAGTAAAGGGTATAAAAAAGGTACATGACGCACGAGGCAGAGCAGAGGAAAGGAGAGACAACAGAACGAAAAAGTTCAGAGGGCACCAAAAACTGATAAAGGAAACACGAGCCGTTACGAAAAAAATAACCAACATTTTCTTTTTCTTTTTTTAAACCAGTATGTGAGGAACAAGAGTCCAGCAAAGGATACCAGGAAAAGCCTCTAAAGGAAACAAAGGCAATTTATTTGTCAAAGGAACAGGAGCTAAAACAAGTTACTGATGAAGCTAAACTGAAAGGAGATTATCTGCTGCTGCGGAGTTGATTGAGGAGAATGTAGAATCGCAAAGACATTTCCCCAAGGATGGCGAGGTCAAAAGAGGCAAAGCAAGGAATTCAGACTCCATCACAGAGACAGGATCCGCACCCTAGTTCTAAAGCATGGCAAAAGAGAGACAAGCCTTAAAGCAGCAGTGCCCAAAGGTTTGGCCTGCATGACTTCATTTAGAGGTTTAAATATATCCTGTGACCCCGAGCAGCAACACATGTAATTGTTCTGCTCCCTCCCTCTCTTCAAAACCCTCTTTTATCAGGGATTTCCCAGCTCTTCAACCCCATAGTCTTAGCCCTGATTTTCTTTGGGTCCCCTTCTTTCCTGTAATTAAGCTGAGCATGTGCACCTACAACTTTGCAACTTCATTGATGTATCCCTCTCTCTCCCTTTGTTCCCATCGTTTTCTCTTAGATTGTAAGCCCACTGGGGCAGGGGCATGTCTATAATTGGTGATTGTAAAGCACCAGGTACATCGCTTGTGGTATATAAATAAATAAATAAATAAAAATTAATAATAAAAAGTATCCATCCAATATGAGTGGGATCACAACCCATGTAGAATCAGAGAACCTTCGGGCTGGAAGAGACCTCAAAGGTGGTGTGATCACATTTGGGGTCCTGACTCACATGGCAAACCCAATACATGGGGAGGCGCCATGCTCTGCCCCTCCCTCACGACTCACAGCCGTGGGGAATTCTGGGTCCAGGAAGCTCCCACCGCTGTTTGCTTCCTGTGTGTCCTCCCCCCCCCCCCCCGCCTTTTGGAGTGCCATTTTTGAGCACTCCAATGTGAAACTAAACAGTAGAAGCCCCAGGAACAGCAAGAGTGGTGGCGTGCTCCAATTAGGGGGACTGATATAGGTACTTTGCCTGCACGGAGGCTGCATGCACTCTAATTTATGGGGGGGGGGGATTGGCCCACAAGGTGGGCCGCGATGTCCCAGGACTCTGCCGTTGAGTGGAGGCTCCGTGGCACATGAGAGTGAGATTCTCATGGTCACCTAATAAATGGGCAGCGAACGTGGTCTGAACACCCTCTGGTGTGGGCTATCCTCTCATTTATAAACACCCTAAATCTTACAGCTCTGGAAAGCAACAGGGTCCGTGTGGCCAAGCACCACCACTAGAGGGAGACAGATCACCATAATCGCTGTAGTGTCTTCATCTTCACTGTTGATTCCTTTTGGAATAGTTCTCCTCCTACCAACTTAAAGCAGGAGCGTTTGGAGACAACAAAAGATTAGGACTTGATTTAAGTCAAGATTAGGGCATGACTGACTTGTAAGTCAATGGGAGTTACCTCATTGACTTCAATGGGAGCAGGAGCAGGAACAGGCTGGTGACTCCAGTTCACAGGAAGCATGGAAGTCAGAAACCTATCAGTCAAGTTCTGCATGTAAAGGCCACAGGCTGCCTCCTCGCCCAAGAAAGAGACTTGGAAAGCAATAAAGGAGGTGGAGAAAGAGACAGAGATATGGCAGCTGCTCTCCTCAAGGGGGAAGAGTGTGATGGGAGAATTACCAGCAAATTATTTCTCCCTTATAGCCCAAGAGACATTCTTCTCTCTTGCTATGATGGGCAGGACAAGAGGCAATGGGTACCAGCTGCAGCAAGCGAGATTTAGACTGAACGTCAGACAAACATTCCTGACAGGAAGGGCCCAGGAACAGGCCACTCAGCCAGGCCAGCCTATGAATTTGCAGGGCACAGGGTGAAAATAAAATGAAGCCCCACCCCACCCCCCATGACCCTGCCCTTCATTGGCCCACCTCTTCTAACTCCTTCCTGTAGGGCCCTGCTGACCCACCCCTTAGTAAGTGAGGGGACTGGCCCATAGGAAGCAGTCATCCCAGGGACTGAGAGTTGTGGGTGAGGAGAGGGCCCCAGAGAAATAGTCTATCCCAGGGCCTCAGGGGCACTGGTCTCAAGGCTACCAGGGTTGGCCTCCCTGTGGGGCCCCACTCTGACTGCAGGGCCTGGCCACTACAGGCCCTGCTTATGGAGAAGTTGTGCATTCGTCCTCACTGGAGGTTTTTAAGAAGAGACTGGATGAGTGTATGTCTGGGATGATCTAGGCCTGCCAAGTCCTGCACTGACTTCATAACCCTCGTGGTCCCCTTCAGCTCTGTGCATCTATTACTCTGAAACGGCCTTGAGAATTGGAGGATGCAGGCTCCAGGAATGAAAGACACCAAAATAATGATCAGGAATAATATTTACATATCAGACTAATGAACATCCCCCTCCCAATATCTCCTTCCGCGAGCCCAGCCCACAGTGGATGAGAAACACTGTGGATGTGAAGCAAACTCAAAACATCTTTCTATGTTTTGTCATTGTTTGACACTGCCATTTAGTAGGGATGGGTGAACAGAATGCGGTTTGGATGTTTGGTCATTCGGTTCGAAACCCGAGTTCGGGTTCGATAGTTCGGGTCAGCCGAGTTCGGGTTGGCTGAACTTGGCCAAACCGTCAAAAATAGTGCTATTGAAACCGAAATGAAACCGAAACCTAATTTTTGACCCTGAAAATACGTTTTCCCTGCCCTCGAACTCATCCGAACATGACCGAACTGTTCGGTCATTCGAGAGTTCAGTTTGGACGTTCGGTTCGGACGTCTGAACAGACCGAGTTTGGTCCAAACTCCAAACATTCGAACCGCATTCGCCATCGCCCAGAATCCACACGATGCCTGCTAGTACCTACTGCTCCTGTGCCTGCCTGCTGCTGCGCCTACTCACTGCCTGCCAGTTGGTCTCTCTCTCATATTCTGCTCACCTGTGGCACTCTCTGCAAGTCTGGGGATGGAAAAGTGTCAGAGAGACAAAGTAAAACCGCTATTTAAACCAATTCAAGACCTGCAAAGTGATGCCCATTGAAAATAATGAGAAACAAATTATTTGTCCCCTGTCCTTGTCGCCCCCTCCTTGTCTTTTTAGATTGTAAGCCACGTCTTTATCTTTGTTCTGTAAAGCACCAGGTACATGGCTGGTGCTATACAAATGTTTATAATTATTATTATTAAAAATAATAATAGAAACAAAGTTAAATTACAAGCAAAACCAAATATGTAACTAAATTTTTGAAATGTAAATGAATTCAAAACAAAGCTTCTGCACACCGCTACGCTCCTTTGCCATGATGCCCCCACAGTTCCTTGTCATTATAGACCTCTGTAGCTATTTTGAGCAATCTCCACTGAATCCCTACTTCTTTTCTGAAATGAGGTCACCCGAAGTCAGAGGTGGGGAACCTCAGGCCCAGGGGCCAGCTGCAGCCCATGGAAGTTTTTATGCGGCCTCTTTCTAGTTCCTGGACATGGACCCTGTTCCCACATCCAACCACTGAGAAACTGAGCTCAGGGTGAGGGAGCAGAAGCGAGGGCATGCGCATAAGGATAGGGGACAGATCCATGGCACAAATCCATGATCTGGACCTTCCTTTTCTTGCCTACCCCCTTAAGCACTGTCTCCCACCCCCAATTTGTAATGTGGCCATCAGAGCTTCTACTAATTGTTAATGTGGCCCCCGGGATGGAAAAAGACCTGCAGCCTAAGTCATCGCAGGATGCAATCTCATTGGGGGTCAGCACAGAAGCCAGCACCTGCAGCCATTAATGGATTAAAGAACCAATTGGGGTGAGCTAAGTGCTTCCAGCTGGGCAGGATAAGAAACTGATAGCCAGCTAGAAGGCAACAACAGAGACGCCTGAGCCTGAATGCTCCAAGAAGATCCTTGAGGAAGGGGGGCAGGAACTCAACAAGGCGCAGCTTCCAGAAGCCCATCTCTCCCCTGAAATAGTCCGTTCTGGAGCTGGGGTGCTGTCACCTTTGAGAAGTTCCCAAGGGATGGAAAGCTAGAGAGAGGCTTGCCCAAAGACAAGGAGGGCCAAGGGGAAGTCTCTCCCACAAGAGGGAGAGTGTTTGTGGTGTAGTTTGTGCCCTTTGGTGGAGTTTGTGGTAAAATAAAGCAGCACTTGCAAGCAAGAAGCATGTTTCTTGAGTCCCCGATCCTGCGCCAACTTACAGCCCACAGAGGGCCACTACATCACAGGTGGTCGGAACAAGGAGCCACCCTTTTTAGAAGGGTTTGCATGCCTTTTATCCTGCCTGGGAGCAGAGGGGTGGGCTAGATAACCCTTGACGTCCCTTCCATCCCTATAATACTATGAAAAGCTAATTTGGGAAGCGGAGTGGGGCTAACTGGGCAAAAGAGGAGCATTTCTCACTTTGGTGGCCAGTGAAGCTCTCTCAATAACTCGGGGACCTTCCTTTATCATGAACAATTTTAATTTGGCTATTTGGGATTCACAAATAGCCTCTGCTCTGGGCAGGTGGCCAGCTGAGATGTAGAAGGCTTTGTCCGTCTAATTACAGAGACAGAGGAAAACAAGAAATAAGCAAAATAATCATTCGACTGGATGTCTGAAGGGAAAGTTGAAGAGCAGGGAGCGAGGACTTGGGTGCGCAGTCAGAATCCTACGCTCTCAGCGATCCATCTCCAGGAAATTGATGTCCCTGTCAAACACATTCCATTGCCCGATAATAATTTGGAGAAATGCTTGTTTGTGGAGTGGGTGGGTTGGACTCGCAATCTGTTTGCTGAAGCAACATAGGTCTTTTTAAAATAAAAACCAAAGCTACCATCTTGGATGGATTTCAGTTTTCAGAAAACAATATGCCTGAAAATGAGCAAATAAGGAGAAGCCTACAGCGATAAGTGGCTGAGTCAGACTTTTTTAGGACTTCCCGCCCCCACGCACACATCTCTTGACCCAGAGTTCTCCATTTAATCTCTCCTATTATTTTCCTTGGATTCAATAATTCCATCAGGGATCCCTCTCGGAGCTTTGTTTTCATGAGCTGTTTTGGGGAAGTAAGTACCTCCTAACTCACTTTAGCCTCTCCTGTGTTCCCATGAGCAGATAAAGTCGATAAATGGGGAGACAAGATCTGTGTCCCCCCTGGGGAACAAGCGGGCATGAAATTGCAACGGCTATTTCGAACCAGCACTAGTGTGGAGTCCTGCTGCCTGGCTTGTTCCTGGAGCTAATGGCCCTACTACAGAGGGGTGTGGAGGAAGAGGTGGGCTGGCTTCCCCTCCACTGCTCTTGGTCTCTCTTCTCCCAGGAAGCACTCCTGATGAGGGGTGGGGTGTGATCAGCAATGCTGTCAGAATGTTTCTTCAGGGAGGCCTTACCCTCTTCCAGAACACTGTGACGTTATGATGATACAAAGGGAGTGTGGCCATTGCCAAAGGATATGGTCAAGACCAGTTTAGCTGGGTTTAAAAAAGGACAATAAGTTATTGGAAGACAAATTCATTACTAGCTATTAGTCAAGTAGGTTTGGGGACATAACTTCTGATCATCAGATGTTGGGAGGGAGCAGCAGGGAATGGATCACTCCATTATGACCTGTTGGGTACTTCTCTGAAGTGACTGAGAATAGACACAGGATACTGGGCTCGATGGACCATTAGTCTGATCTAGTACGGCACGTCTTAAGTTTTTAGAAGGAGAAGGAGTAAGATAATCCCTTTACTCCACCCCTACCTGATGTGGCCCCATTTTCAGGCCCTGCATGGCCTGAAAGCTTGCAAACTCTCATCAACAGAAGTTAGATCAATAAAAGAGATCATCAGAACGACTTTGGGTGTCTTCATACAGGCAGTCCCCACCTGTCTGTTTAAAGGCAACCCTCCAGATGTGCAGGTGCAGCACAGGCGAAGCAGACACAGGGCAGCCTTGCCGGCGGCACTCCGGAACATCCAAGGAGCACCGGCAGCAGAGCGAGTAGCCCAAATTTGGGACACGAGCCAGAGGTGGGGCTGCTGTCCGTCTGCCCAGCGGACAGCTGCTGCAGCTCCTCTCTCAGCCGGTCATAGAGTTGCTGGCGGCAGCCTAGAGCGTTGGGTGATCCACCCACAAGGCTACGGTGCACGGGAGGGCGGGGGGGCGCCGTGTAGGCGGACTGTGGGCCACGGCAGCCACCGGGTCATTTAAATCCGACTCAGACGGGGCTGCCTGCAATGCACCCGCAGACCTGCTCTGAGGGTGAGCACCCCCATGTTCATGTGAAACCACTCATTGTCTCTTACATTGGGGACTAACACAGCAGCCCCACACTCTCTCTTGACGCGATGTTAAAAGTATCCTGGGTCGTCTTGTCTCCCGTTAACAAGCTCATAGAGTCTAACCTGCCATTTAGAGTCTAGCAGAAGCCTCTGAAACACAGTCCTGGGATTAAAGTGATTAACTGCATGATCCTCTGAGTGGATCACGCTGACACTGGCACTTAGCACGGACACAAGTCCCATTCATTTCAGTGGGGCTTGCCCCCATGTCAAGCACTAGAACCCACACTATCTGCATGGAGGAGGGCGCCCTAGGAAGCGTTTGAAGTTGCTTTGCTTTCATTGCTCCTTTGCTCCGACTTCATTAGTAAACATCTTCAAAGGCGACAGGCTGACTGCTCTGACAAAGTGTGCAAACAGCCCTGCGCCAGCCAGTAAATCAATATTGAAAGTGCGTGTGTTCAGGGACAATATTGGGTGCATCGTCAATCTTTGTCATCAGGCTTGGTATAACATCTCTGCCCACCCAGATGAATGCCTAGAGGACCGCAGTGAGCTCAGATGGACCTGCTTTCTAGGAAACTGTGTTCACGTCCCAGTCAAAATTCAGAATATGCCCATCAGTTCCTACACTAGGACAGGGCCCATATGACCATTTCTTACAAGGCTTCACTGGATCAAGCTTGGCTGCTGTGTGGTCCTTTGTACTGGCCAATGACCAGTCATCAGGCTGGAGTGGGGGAGGCGGCATCACCGGTATGAAAGGGCCTACAAGGCAGACTATAGCCTGGAAGACTTGACTTCTAGGCTATAGTCAAGGCACAGCAGTAGCACTGGAGCTAGCCAGCGTACTATAACCCCTGGGAGACTATTTATTTATTTATTTATTTAGAAAAGCTGTGTCCCGCCCCTCCTGCCTCAGGCAGCCCGGGGCGGCTAACAACAATAAATACAATAAAGCAGCTAAACTATCCAAAATAAACAACAATAGCAGCAAAAAACCAAAAAAAAACCCAATCCCCTCCCCAAATAACCTACCACATTGAACCCATCACCCCTCTCCCTCGCCAAATGCCTGATGGAACAGCCAGGTCTTACAATTCCTATGAAAGGTTGGGAGGTCCGGGGCAAGACAGGCCTCCACCGGGAGGGAATTCCAGAGGTGCGGTGCGGCCACCGAGAATGCCCTGTCCTGTGTGGGCCCCCCAGAAAACCTGTGGACCTCCAACACGGTGCCCCCAGCTGACCGTAGGGGCCGATCCAGAACCCGGGGAGTGAGGCAATCTCGCAAGTAGGCAGGGCCCAAGCCATGTAGGGCTTTATAGGTCAAGACCAACACTCTGAATCGACCTCAGAAAACTATAGGCAGCCAGTGCAGAGATTGGAGCACTGGTGTAATGTGCTCCCGGC
>QEPC01010552.1:1705064-1720719 GCA_003113815.1 Sphenodon punctatus | reverse complement strand
GTGTGTGTGTGTGTGTGTGAAGAATGCATCCGGAACATACTTGTGGACTTGTAAACCCAGAAGATTGAAAGACCAGCATTTTAAGGTGTGTGTAAAAATGCCCACTGTTTCTTTTTAATGCAGAGTTCAGCTCCTATTCCCCACCCCATCCCCCTTAAGCCCAGGAACCACAACATTTTTTTAAAAAGAAAAAAATTCCTGGAATGGCTTGATCCAGTCTAACTATAAATTAAAGATGAACGATCCCTTTACCAAGTCCCTGCTCGAGAGCCACATCAAACTACCCATGCCTCCCACATTTCAAAAGCACACACTGACCTCCTATTGAGAGGAACTGAAATTTGAAGGCGGCTGCGTGTTTTGTGTGTTGCTGAAAAAACAGGTTTCTGCAGCAGCTTAAGAGAGGTGGTCTTCTCTAAACAAAGGAGTGCACTCTCCCATGATGGGGAGAAGGTGGAAGGGGCAGTTTGCTCCATGGTTCAAATGGGGCAAATTCTAAGGCTGGTCCTGCCCACACCATGACAATCTTGAGTGTGACCTTCCTAAATCTGCTAACATTCAGCTGGCTCAGAAGAGCTCTTGCTATCCCCTTTTTACAAATGGGTAAACACACAGGATATAATCCTCTGGCTATTTAGTACTGGTGCTAACACTGCTAACGTGAATCCCATTGAAGTGAATGGGATTCACACTGGTGTTAAGGTGTAGCACCTCTACTGCTGACAAGACATTTGCTCAGGGTCACCTCCGGAATTGGCGGGAGAGCTTGGAATAAAATGCTGAAGGCTAGGCTCACAAAGCCACTACACAAAAATGCTCCAGTACTAGAACCTCTGCTCTGAGCTTTGCCAGATTCCTGTCTGTATTTAAGGGGCTAGGACAAACCTTCACACTGAATGTCGAGGGCTTTAGTATGCATTTTTGAAAACCATTATGAAAGTTGTCACATTTTTGAAATACTGAGTGAGACTTGCTGTCCGAGTCTGTAGTTTCTCTTAATCCCTGCTCTGTATTGAAGACACACACACACACGTGCTACACACAAAGCCAACAACCCTGCATTGTCATCAAGCCAAACAATACCCTTTCAAAGCCTCCGAACTGGGTGTAAGCCATGCCAGCTTTCAGACCTTCCTGTCCGTGTTAAAGGAGGCTCCTGGGCAGCCTTGTGGCAATGTGTATGCATCTTGCCAGCTGATTTCCACACAGTATGGGCATGCCACATGTTCCATCCAGCCCTTTCACACTTTTCCTGTTGTTGTTAAAGCCAGAGGGAGAGATCCAGGAGAATACAGAGCCTGAATGTTCAATCATCAAAACATGTTTGTGTGCCTTCTTTGGCCTGCTTGTTTGCGTGCCTGATTCTGCATTTTAGCCTCAACAGCCCAGTTCTCAAACTGACAGAGCCTTAGTTGAATGAATTATGCATCCTCCCTACATGGCCATTCTGGACCTTAATAAATAGCATGGGATCACACACAGAGCTGAAACAGGTAATATCCACATATTCAAGTACTATGTGGGGTATTTGATGGGCTACGCAATCACCGATTGGGTACCCAGCTACCTTAAAAATCCGTAATTTCCTGTGCCCATTTTTTTATTCTCTGGTTACCGATCGGTAAATCAGGACAGAAAACTGAAAAATTAGAAAAGAAAACTGAAACTTCAGGACCACAAGTTGACATGCCAGGACACCGAGTACCTGAATGGGATTGAAATCTGGTACCAATTTGTACCGGGAATGTTTGAGTCAATATCAGGTGCTGGAAATCCGACAGATACA
Source organism: Sphenodon punctatus (assembly GCA_003113815.1). Classification (NCBI taxonomy): domain Eukaryota; kingdom Metazoa; phylum Chordata; class Lepidosauria; order Sphenodontia; family Sphenodontidae; genus Sphenodon; species Sphenodon punctatus. Next base: position 1,718,933 of record QEPC01010552.1, on the reverse strand, counting down.
CCTGATTTCGTGGGTACACAATTCAGCTCTAGCCCGAAACTTTTAGGACAATAGATCACTACCAACCCCCACCCTCCCAACTTCCTCATGGATCCTTACGCCCCCACTAGAGATGGACATGGCTAGATGCACAGCCATTGCACGCTAGTCATGGCTGCACAAGGAACTGTCGGGCAACCATCTTGGTCATTGCTTCAGGGAGCAAACCAAGAATATTCAAACAATGCATTTATTTATTTATTCAGGTTTTTTTCTACCCCGCACCCTCCTGCTCACAGAGCAGCTTCAGCTAAACAGCTCAGCTCCCTAGCTCCAATCCAGCAACTGAGTACACATGTACTCAGTGTCGTGGGCATGGTAGGGGTCAGAAACCCACCTCATGTGACGCTATAGGGCATACTGTCTTGAGGCAGGGGATCAGCCTACAGCCGGGCTGGACAGATGGAATGGTGTACACAATCCACTTGCTCCAGGGGTCAGCCTCAGGCCCTCCTACAATAGTGCGACCTGTCGGGTCCTTCTTCCAAGTTACTGAGATTGGCCATTGTTGGAGACAGGATGCTGGGCTCGATGGACCATTGGTCTGACCCAGTACAGCACTATTTAAGTTCTTACCCCTTTTCCAAATGCCACGATGCCACAACACTCGTAAACACTCATGGAGATCTCCTGCCTCCTGCTCCCCCCAAATGTAATTCTTGCAGCACCTTGGGCAGAGGTGCTTCAAGGCACCCCAGCTATAGGGCACCTCAGCAACTGGTCTCAGGAATGGAGAGGAGCCCTCCCGCCTAGAGAAAGCTTTCCCTCTAGAATCTAGGTGCTCTCCTAGACTTTCTCCTCCAGGCACCAGACCTGCTCTCCTCCCCAGAGGCCATCTCTGAGGGACTGGTGTCTCTCCTCACACCACAACCCTTTGGAGACTAGCTCATGATCCACCAGTGGATGGCAATCTCTTGGCCCTAGCTGGACTAGATGGTCATTGAGGTCCCTCACAACCCTATGATTCTCTCATTGGTGGCTTTAAGAAGCAGGATGCCAAGTATGAGACCCCCGCACTGATCTCTGCTGGTCATTTTAATGCACAAAGCCCCAAAGGTCCGTCTCTTTTAAAACTCCCATTCTCCTGCCCTGGTATATTTGCATTGCACCAATGCGATGGAGACAGGTCCCTAAGGGGGACCAATTGAGGACTGTTACGGCCTGCAATTTATCATCGCCGTGGAAGTGTTTATGAATTAGTCTCCACATACACTGGTTTATTTAGAGATAATTTGAGTCGCCATCCGTGTGAACAGGGCCTTTCATTTAGAGCATGCAAGCAGCTCGCCCAGCCAGACGGAGCGAAGGCTTGCGGGGAGAGGTGATAAAGTGTCTCGAGCAGACGGCGCTCCAAACAGCGCTATCTGTGCAGCAGTAACACACGGCCCGTCAGAGATGGAAAAAAATGCTCTACTGAACAGCAGCTGCTCTTTGCACAGCCAAAGAAGAAATCACGGGCAGCTTTTTAAACTCAAGTGAGCATTGAGATATACACATTGAATAATGAATAAGCACAAATGGCCTGCCATGCCATATTGGGAGAGGCCTGCTCTCCATCAATGCTTTTCCTTCATCTGGGCCAGACTTAAGTCATTCTAAAAGTTCCTTGAAGTTTCTGGGACAAACACAAAGGGGTGGTGGCTGAGTGGCTAAGGCCCTTGGCTACATCCCTGAAGGCTGTACGTTCAAGTCCTGTTTGGTCTCACACTGGATGGCCTCTTCCAGTCCACCTGGCTCTAAATGCATTCCTGATACATTGGGTTGTGGAAATCAATGGTGGTTATATGTGGAATTGCCCACATCGCTCTCTTGGGCACTGGAGACCACAGAAACCGATGTGCCTTAACTATGCCAGTCCCATGGGCGGCCTGGCTTGGGCTGGACTTTGAATTAACACAGAGGAATGTAGAAATTCCAGGCTTTTCCTCTTTCTGTGCAGGGCTGGCATAACTTCATGGGTGGCAAGTTAAAGGAGGTGGCAGCCCCTGGACTGCCCTAGCCACCCCTTAGTGAGGAGTGCTGGGAACCTGGCTGCAGCTGCTGTTCAAGCTCCCCACCAAATCACAGATTTGGTGATCAGGGGTTGGGGAGCCGGGGCCATCAGCCTCTTGGTGCCCGTTTAGGGTTGGCTCCCGGGGGGACTCTACCAGTCTGGGCTGCCCATGCCCTCCCCCTGGGGTGTCTGGAGCCAGCAGGGGTGAAGATTCTGGGTAGGCAGGGCAGCAAACGTTTGCATGCCTATGATGGCAAAAATCCTTGTGCCAGTCCTGTTCCTGGGATGTGACCTGGTGGCATGTAGTTTGGGTGCCAGCTCTAGGATTCAAGGGACCAAGACTTGAGATCCTTCTGTCTATCACAGGCTTCCTGTAAGACCATAGGCTAGTCACTAAGTGGTTTACCATCCTCAAACCACTCTTTATGGCTCCCGAGTGCACGCCCCCTGAATAGCAGGGAATTCCATTCACCATGTTATGAGGTTGTGCACTTCAAAGGTGTCCACTGTTGGAGGCAGGCTGCTCGGCTGGATGGACCATTGGCCTGACCCAGCCCGGCACTTCTTATGCTCTTAGCAAACCTCCTAGGAACCACACATGCTGCCAGGAAGCGCTGACTTCAACAGCGCTGGGATGGTCCCTGCTGGGTGCTGCAGGCATGGCCATCCTGGTGCAGTTGGGAACGGGTTGGATGGTGCAGACTCCCTGCGAGATCAACTGGTACCCAGTATTCTCTCCTGATCCCCCTATAGAAGCCTCAGCCAGGGGGACTAATTCCACTTACTGCACTGGCTGTGTGTTATGCAAAACTTGGGGAAATTGCTCCTGATTTGCCTGGGGCAGCTACCACTGATTTCATTCAGAGCTACATCCATGCCAGTGTGTGAATATATATGTCTCTTCCCAATTCCAAATCCTCCTCCTTCCCTCTCTTGGTTGGGGTTCCCCAAGGCTCTGTCCTCGGCCCACTTCTCTATCTACACCCTGCCCCTTGGCAAACTCATTGCCTCCCACGGCTACCAATACCACCTTTACGCTGACGACACTCAACTCTCTCTCTCCACCCCCTCTCTCTCCCTGTCTGTCCAAGCTCACCTCATCAACCGTCTCTCTGGTATCTCCACCTGGATGTCCCAATGCCAGCTCAAGCTCAACATGGCTAAGACTGAACTGCTTATCTTTCCTCCCTTCCCTTCCTCTCCCTCTTCCCTGTCCATCCTTATTGATGGGGTCACCATCTGCCCTGTTCCCCAAGCCCGTAGCATGGGCTTCGTCTTCGATACTCACCTTTCCTTTAAACCTTACATCAACTCTGTTGCCAAGTCCTGTCACTTCGCCCTCCTCAACACTGATCAGATTCGCCCCTTTCTCTCCGTCTCCTCAGTCAAAACCCTTGTTCACACCATGGTCATCTCTCGTCTTGACTACTGCATACTCCTCCTTACTGGACTCCCCCGCTCTCACCTGTCCCCCCTTATCTCCATCCAAAACTCCGCTGCTAGGGTCATCCACTCAGCCTGTCGCTTCGACCACGTGCAGCCTCTCCTCTCCTCGCTTCACTGGCTCCCCCTTCCCGAACGCATCCTTCACAAACTCCTGGTATTCACATACAAATCCCTTCACAACCTGGCTCCCCCTTACCTCTCAGCCCTAGTCTCCTTACACACTCCTGTATGCACTCTTTGCTCCTCCTCTGCCCCCTCCCTCGCTCTCCCCTGCTCCCCTAACCACCTTAGTCCCTTCTTCCTTGCTGCCCCCCATGCCTGGAACTCCCTCCCTCCCCACATTTGCCTTGCCCCCTCCCTCTGCACCTTAAAATCCCTCCTCAAAACCCACCTTTCTCGCCGCCTTTCCCGACGCCTGCTAGAACCTTCCTTCAATATTTATTTACTGTCTGCCCTCCCCACAGACTCCTGCCTAAACTGCAACCAAGCTCAGCACATGTACCTGAGACTTCGCATCCATTTCAATGTTATTGATCCCTTGTCTCCCCCCTCCATGTCTATTAGATTGTAAGCCATAGGCAGGGACCGCGTCTATCTTATTGTTCTGTAAAGCGCCAGCTGTGTACCTGGCGCTACACAAATGCTTATAATAATAATAATAATTAATTAATAGTCACGGGGCTTTCTGATCTCCCTTTCCAACCATGAACCTAAAGGTGGTCCTTTTGGGTCCCCAAACAAAAGTAGTACCATACTGACCAAGCCAAGTGCGTGCACCTGGGAGCTCGCATTTTCGTGAATGTTACACTCCTTGTCTCTCCCTCTGATGCCCTTCCCTCGTCCATTCCCCCCCCCCCCCCCCGTCTCTCAGATTGTAAGCCCTAGGGAAGGGACCGTGTCTATTCAATTAATTTGTAAAGCGCCAGGTACACTGCTGGCACTATATAAATGCTTGATAATAATAATAATAATAATAATTTACTTAGACCAGGGATCTGTGTTCACTGCATTTTCCCCATTGCCACCAATTGGGGGGGAGGGGTTTGGGGTTTCCATGAGCATGGATCCCAGACTTAGACCAATGGTCCATACTGAGCCCAGCACCCTTTCCCCATTAGCAGCCACCTTCAGTTACTTCAGAGACTGAAGTATGGCAGGTATATACGAGGGGGTGTGAAATGACCCTACATTTGCTCAGTATGTATATTTCTAACTGGCTACGCTACATGCCTGAGGAAGGGCCCCCCCCCGTGAGGCCCGGAAGCTTGCTTCATTCCACCAACAACAGTTGGTCCAAATAAAAGAGATCATATAAACTACTTTGTCTCTTTGTCACTTGGGACCAACACGGCGACCACACTCTTGTCTCTGGATCACTTCGGAGAAGTGCACAGCTTCATAACGGAGTGGTCCATTTCCTGCTATTCACACCCAACGCCTCACAGTCAGAAGTTGCATCTCCCAACATACTTGACTAATAGCCATTTATGGACCTATCCAGGCCTTGTTTATGGCCTTCACAACATCCTCTGGCAGCAAATTAGACAAGTTAATTGGACGCTGGGTGAAAAAGTACTTCCTTTGTTGCCAGCACCAGTGCTGCAGAGTCTGCACTGACTGCCAACAGCTTTCCTGGCACGGCTCAGAGTGCGGGTTATGACCAATACAGCCCTAAATGGCTTGGGCCCCAGCTATCCCAAAGACCGCCTCTTCCCTCATGTCCCGTCGCGGCCTCTGAGATCAGCCAGGAGCTCCCTCTTGCAAGTTCCATCTGCCCATGAAGTTCCCACACCAAGGGCACTCAGAGGGGCGTTCTTGATGCCTCCCCCCACGATCATGGAACTCCCTCCCCTTGGGAGATCCTCTTAAGTCCGAGCCTGCTCGGCTTCCTGAAGAGATGTAAGTTAGGGGAAAGGTTGGGTGAGGGGAGTGGAAGGGATTTTAGGTTTTATATTTTGTAAGCTGCCTTGAGCCTATTTGGGAAAGGCAAGGTAAAAATTTGAATTTAATAAACAAACAAAGTAGTAAGTAAATAAATAAATGAATAGAAATTCCCCTAGTTCTAGGATTATCTGGGGTGGGGGAATAACAGTTCCCAAATTTTTTGCTTCGCACCACTCATGAATTTGTAAGCATCTGTCCTATTCCCTCTCAGTCATCTTTTCTTCAAGCTGAAGAGCCCTAATCTATTGAGCCTTTCCTTGTATGGATGCCATTCCACACCTTTCATCATTTTTGTTGCCCTTCTTCTCTACATCTCTTCCAGTTCTACTATGACTTTTCTACTACATCTTTCCCCTTCCCCCATGTGTTGCCACCCACAGCACAGACATGGTAGTAACATACACGTGAGAATAACCCAGGTCTTCCTCTGAAGCTTTTTCTACTATTGTTACTACTTATGTCTATAGCATGACTAGGCACAGATTTTTCAGAGACAGGTCTCTGCCCAGTGGGCTTACAAACCAATATGGACAAGAATGAGAGGAACACAAAGGGAAAGACAGACACACACACATTCCCATTTTACAGATGGGGAACTGAGGCCGAGAGCTTGTGACTTGTTCAAGGTCACCCAGTGAATTCATGGGGCGAGTTCCAAACTCTGGTCTCCTAGGTCCAAGTCCAGCACCTTTGCCACTACAGCACACTGGCTCCCCATCTGACAAATAGTGGGAATTCTTCCCTACCTCACAGGGGGTTCTGAGGATAAACACATTGAAGACTGCCAGATTTTTCAGACACAACAGTCAAGGGGGTCAGATGAGTCCCTTGGAAATACAGCCCAGCGTAGGCCACTTCTACTTTTGTGCAGAGTTGCACAATGTGCTGACCGTCTGAACTCATGAATCATAGCTGGAGGGGGAAGAAACTCCTATTGGGTGTCAGTGAATTAGCCCACTCTTTATGATGGTGCTACTGAACAGTCACTACATCATGTCCTGCTGAAAAACAATGCCAGCATGGACTACTGCTTTTCCAGAGAAGAGTTTTCTCCTTGTGTTCCCAGGTTTATCATAGGAACCAATGCTTATTGGCTTCAGCTGGACATTGAAGGAGGCACTTTTGGGTCCAGATTTATTTATTTATTTAAATTTATACCCCACCCTTCCGTGAAGGCTCAGGGTGGCTTACTGTAATAAAGACAGACAATATGATCAAATCTCTTTAAAAATTCCCACCTGAGGACCCACCTACCCTCAACCCTGCCTGCCAAATGCTTTGCCAAAGAGAAAGGTTTTACACCATCTCTGGAATATGATCACTGGGCCCCATGCGTTGGGCTTCATAGACTCCATGAATAAACTTGAAATTATTATTATTAACAAATATTTATATAGCGCCAGCAGTGTACCTGGCACTTTACAAAGTAATAAAATAGACACGGTCCCTGCCCCTAGGGCTTACAATCTGAGAGACAGGAGCTGGGGGAGAGACTTAGGAAGGGGAACAGAGGGAGAGACAAGGGGTCTAACATTCATGAAGATGCGAGGTCTCAAGTGCACGTACTTGGCTTGGTTACAATGAGAATGACAGCAGGCAGGTCCATGTTGCAAGGATAAGGGTAAACCGATCGTAGGTATAGGAATAGTGGCTCAGCAGGATAAAGAGTCAGACAGAGCAGAGCGAAAGAGGTGAGTTTTAAGGAGAGATTTGAAGGTATGCAAGGCGGATGTGGACAGGGAGGGAGTCCCAGGCATGGGGGGCAGCAAGTGAGAAGGGACGAAGGCGCTTAGGGGAGCAAAATGAAATGAAAACAGGAGTGTGAAAAGCACTGGTGTAAAACACAGGCCCACAGAGCCTGCCGTATGGGGAGCCCCGGTCTATGGAGGGCCTGCAACAATTCAGAACGGGTCCCTAAAACATGAAGCTCAGAACTGAACTAAACATAGGGACCCGCTCTGCCTGCAATGTAGTCGAGCCTCCGCCCCTTAAGGCATCTCCCCAAATTTCCAGCAGCCAGAGAGGGACAAGTCCCACCCCGTCACTCAGCCAATAAACTCTGCCCCTCACTCACTCATTTACACGTGCGCACACACACACTCCTCCCGAATTCCCAAGGCATAAAGAAGAACAGAAGCTCTGTTTTTTTGTAGGGACGAAACGAGAATGGATTTCTTTCTCGCGAAAATCTCATGAGAACCGAGAACCATTACTAAGATTGTGAAACGTATTTGGCCTGGTCTGCATATACCAATTTTTTGGTCCCTTGTGCTTGTTCAGGAGGGAACCCACACCCTTTTGTCCAGGTTCCCAACTTCCCAGGATCTGGCCCTGGCCACCATTCACGGGTTTGCTGCACGTGTGCGGCTGTGGCTCCCTCATAATCTCGTTTGTTTAAACAGAACTCCAGGGTAAATGGAGCGCTAATGGAATTTCCAGTCTCGCTGGCAGGACGACTTAGCAGCAGGAAATGGGGGGGGGGGGGGGGCTGTACCGTATAATCAGCCTGTCCTCCAGGGATCACAGTTGGAGACCCACTTACCATGCACTGGGGGGTGGGGGTGGCTTTAATCAACAGAAAACATTCTGAGCCAACAGACTGCTAACTCATCCCTTGATTAGTCTGAGCTGCCACGCTCTGCTCCCACCCAAACACAGTGACAGCGTCCGTGGCTGGGTGCCCAACTCCCCTCTCTTCTTGCTGGGACTTGCTCTTCCCGACTTCCTCTTGCTGCCCTTCTCACCTTCCGTCTTGCAGTTCCTCTGGCCTCCACGTGCAGGGCAGGAAAGTTCTCATTCACTTGACAAATCCAGCCGCCTTATCATGTCCATCTCAGTGCATATCCAAACAGGAAAAGGGTGCATTGTTGAAGGGAACTGGGACTGTAAATCAGTCAAAGCCCTCACAGCGCTAACCCTTTTGTCTGCTCGCACAGTGCAATCTTTATTGTGCAAAAGTCTTCATTAACCCATAGGCCATTGGCAAGCACTCTGATGCTTTAATCCAGAGGCGGGGACACCTTTTCCCTCCCGAGGACCACTTTGAAAATGAGTACAAGCTCCGAGGGCCTCGTAGAAGTTGGAGGCTGGAGTTCTTAAGGGGTGCACTGAGGAAGAGGAGGGTCCAGATCATGGATCTCTGCCATGGCTCTGTCTTCTTTGCTTATTTTATTTTATTTATTTAAAATGTATATCCCGCCCCTCCTGCCCACAGGGCAGCCCAGAGTGGCGAACAACAATCAATAAAACAATTTTAAATTTTTAAAAACAATTTAAAAATACAACATGTGGGGAAACCCCCACCCGTCGCCAAAAGCCAGATGGAACTGCATGCTCTCCTCTCTACACCCTTACCCCGAGTTCAGTCTTACGGGTCGTGCTCGCAGGTTGGAACTGGATTCAGGGGGCACATCCAGGAACTGGAAAAGGGCCCGATAAAAGCTAACTACAGGCCACATTCGGTCCCTGGGTCTCAAGTTCCCCATCTCTGGTCTAATCCAAGCAGAGCAGCCAGTCTCCAGGGCTTGAAGTAGCTAGGGAGGACACAAAGGAACATGGACATTGTTAAAAGGACAGTCTTAAAATTTATTTTCATATAGCACCCCCATGCCATGGCACTCAGAGCAGTTTACATATAACACAACTTTTAAGCCTCACAACAACCCTGTGAGGTAGGTTAGGCTGAGAGAATATTGTGACTGGCCACAGTCAACCAGTGAGTTTCTGGCGAAGGAGAAACTTGAACCAGAGCCTCCCCCTACCTCCCGGCCCAGGTACTACACACTTAGCCACTACACCTAGGGATGGACAGACGTATGGTGCACAGGATCCGCTAGATCCAGCTGTCAACCTCGAGTGATTTACCAGGATGCCTCCCACTGCTCCTGGCGTTCCAAGGTCATGGAGGACCCCACTGCGACCTCCCTGCTCTAGGACACTTCAGCAACTGGTCTCAGGAGTGGAAAGGAGCACTCCTTTGTAGAGGGAGCCTGAAAACATATTTATTCTCTAGGTGCTTTTAGGTGCTATCAATGGACTTTGTCCACAATAACCCATGCCCTGGTGACTATGAGGCTTGACTTTTGTAACTCCCTCTGTACTTTGTCCTCCCTTTTTTTCCATACCAATTTTGAATAACTGTTTTAAATTGTGAAATTGTTTTAAATTGTTTATATGGTTTAGCCGGGGGGAGTGAGAGGAGGCAGGGTAGTTGCCTCAGGTTGCTTTGCGGTAAGGCTGACCCTGGTTCTCCATTGTTGGCTGTTTCAAATCCTAGCATCCTAGCGAGCATCTTGCTCTATTTTCTTGAAAGCGAACAAGGATGACAACCACAAAGCAAACTCCAAACAGCCTTCGCTTCCAGGAACAGGAGGATGGTTCCAGGGAATCCAGCCCTCTCGTCTGAAATGAAAGCTAGCAGGGTGTGACTTTAAATTCTTCCCTTCTCCTTTTCTCTTTGTTCCCTTTGATGCTCAGCTCACTTCAGTCATTGGCCGACTGGGATGCAGCTGACACATTCCAACCGGCAGTTCCAGCTTCAAAAAGGTGCCGATGACATTAATCACTAGCAACACACGCTTGCTTTCCATGGCAAGGAATGCTTGTATGTGTAATAGGAAACATAAGCTTCTCATCACTTCATTCAGGTACAGCCAAAGCGCAAATGCATTGCCTAATTTAGTTTTAAGTCATTTACCTCCCTCTTGAAGTTCATGAATCCATGGGACTGAAATTCCCCACACACTTCGGATGAAACGGCTATGGCAAAAGGGGAATTAAGGGTGGGAGGAAGCAGTAGCTTTTAGGCTGGTTTCCTACATAAAGACGTATGCGTGCGTAGTGCATTTGCTAACGGTGGGCCTCACGTATCCGAAAGACCGCCTCTTCGCTTACGTTTTGTCGCGGCCTCCGAGATCTGCTGGGAGCGCCCGCTTGCAGGTACCATCTCTCCATGAAGTTTTCAAACCAAGGACATCGATCCAGAGAGACATTCTCGGTGGCTGCCCCACAATTATGGAACTCCTTCTCTTGGAGATCCACCTAAGACCAAGCCTGCTCACCTTCCAGAAGAGATGCAAGACCTTTTTGCTTGGCCAGGCATTTGGCAGTCAGAGGTAGAGTTGAGTGGGATTGGATGGAGGGCTTGGGAAAAGGTTAGGGGATATTTAGTTATGTTGGCTACATCATGCCATTGCCTGATTAAGCAGGCACAAACTTCCTTCCTAACCTCCCTCCCAATTCCTCCTAGAAACCTACCTCTTCACATCAAGCCTTCCCTAGTTCCTCAAACCTCTAGGATCATTCATTGATTTTTAAAAAAATTGTAGTTCTATTTCTATCCCACTCATTCCTGTGGGACTCGGGGCAGGTTACATATGCACAAAAATATACCCAGATATTGACATATCCTCATAAAAAAAAAAAAACCCAGATAACTTCCCCTAAACCACAGTACCCCAATCCTATCCCTGCCTGCCAAACGCCCAGCAAAACAAAAAGGTCTTATGTCACTTCTGGAAGATGAGCAGGCTCGGGCTTAGATGAACCTCCAAGGGGAGGGCGTCCCATAATTGACGGGCAGATGGTACCTGCAAGAGGGCATTCCCAGCTGACGTCTTTCCACCATCTTCTCCTTCCAGACTTCCCTTCTGCTCTTGTAACTAAGCTGAGCACTTTCACCTGACTCTTCATGAATGTATCCTTGCCTCTTCCTATTTATTTATTATATAAACTTATAACCCGCCCCCTCCCGCAATAGCAGTTCAGGCCAGCTAACAATATAAAATTTTAAATATACGATACAAAATAAAACAAATAAATAATATAAAACAAACAACACTATAAGATGGCGGGACAGCAGAAATATACCCCCCCAGCCCCCCCCCCCCTTATCTCCCTCACCAAAAGTCTGGCGGGACAGCCAGGACTTGCATTGTCGACCTTCCTCTTGGCATTCCCTCAAGCAACTTTGGGGAGGGACCTTTTTATCCCAGCCGCACAGCACCGGGCACATTGCTAGTCCTATAGAACGAACAACAAAGTTGCTCAGAAGCAAGTAGCATTTTGCTACCGAGCAGTGGCTGCTCGAGAACAAGAACTAGATTAACGTTAGGTGGAGTCCTTAGCGCTCTCGGTTTACATGCGATTTCCCAGAATGGAGTCTGTCAAGCACCCAGACACATAGGGTACAAAACCTCCACCGTGAAAGGCCATGGAAGCTGAACCACTGGCTTCAATGGATGGAAAATGGTGCCCATAGTAGAATGCACGTCTAGGTCAACTCAGGCTGGCATTTCTCGGACATTTATTTATTTTAAAAATCTTATTACCGCGCCCTTCCTGTCACAGGCAGCTCACAATCAATAAAATCCACAACAATAAAACCAAAGACAACAACACAAGGAGGATAAAAGTATCCCACCCCACCCCCACCCTAACCCACTCCCCCACCAAATGCCTGGTGGAACAGCCAAGTCTTACCACCTCTCCGAAAAAAAGGGGTGACCCGGGGCCAGCTGAGTCTCCACTGGAAGGGAGTTCCACAGCTGGGGTGCAGCCACCGAGAACGCCCTCCCCTGTGTAGCCCCCCGAGAAACCTGGGGGACGTCGAGCAGGGCTCCTCCGGATGACCGCAGGGGCCGCTCCAGAATCCGGGGGATGAGGTGGTCCGGCAGATAAGTAGGGCCTAGGCTGTTTAGGGCTTTATAGGCCAAGACCAACACGTTGAATTGGGCCTGGAAAACTATTGGCAGCCAGCGCAGAGAACGGAGAACCGGCGTAATATGCTCCCAGCGGCTCAGTTCCACCAGGAGCCACCGCATTCTGCACCAGCTGCAATTCCCGAGCCATCACCATCGGTAGCCCCAGGTAGAGCACATTACAGTAGTCCAATCTGGAGGTGATGAGGCTCTAGCCGTTTTTACATGGGCCGTGGGGTGGGGGGTGGGAGAAGCCCACGCGTGTGCTGCTGTGGGAGCTGTGCATGGGGGGAGGTATCCGACGGACACACCCCTATCTCCACCCACCTCCACAGTTGCTCCGTGCATGGAGAGGAGTGAACTGCGGGAACGCGTGCCCACCCGCTGCCACTTTTACATGGGCACTCCCGGACGTGTCCACTGGATGGACACAGGGGAGCACCATCACCGCCGCAGGCGCAATATAGCACGGGGTTGTGCGAGGGACCCTTTGCCCTCCAATCCCTGGGAACATGCACTCCCTGTCTTCCCCCCACCAGGTGCCATTTCCTTCCTGGGGAGGGTGCGCACATGTGTAGGGGAAGGGGCAGGAGGCAGTGCTCTATGACCATGCTGTCCATGAGAGAGGGAGGTGGGGAGCGCTCCCTCCTGCTCATGGATTGCATTCTCTGCCCCTCCCTCGCACATCGGTGTAGCTTTGGGCTAAACATTGCAGAGGTAGGAGAGGAACGCTGGCGCCACCCTGGCACAGAGAGCCCCTGTTCCAGTGCACAGATAGGCCAAAATGGGAGGTTTAGGGTCAAACCGTGAGAAGTGCAACCCTATGGACAGATGCCCCAGCCCAGAAGTCCCACCGTCACTGAAATCATTCAAAATCTAAACTCCAGCGTATAGAGCTATGGAGGGGTTTACTGCTCCAGAGTTGGCATGTTCCCTGTCTATTCCATTTGCAGTGTCTCTGAGGCACGTTCCCGTTTTCAGAAGTTCCAGTGAGACAGCTTTTCCCCACCTCACACCCTTTTGTCCTGCAATTAAAATCAATGAAGCAAACAGGGATTCCATTCAATTAGTCCATTAGCTATGTTCCCTCACACCACTGAGTTCTACATGAACCAGAGAGCTGCTGGAAACGGATACTCAAAAGCTGCGTGGGATACGGGCATTAATTTCCCTCTTCCTCTTGGTTGAATGGGCTGCATCTCCTCTGTCCTCCATGATTATGCTCATTCCTTGCATATACACACCCCCCTCTTGGGGAGAGTCAGGGGGTGTCCCTTGCTAACAGTATGCTGGTTGCACCCCTGGAAATACCTCGCAAACAGTCAGGGCTGACCTTACAATACGCGGGGCCCAGGATGGGGAACAAAGGTGGGGACCTATTGGCCTAGGGGCGCTCTCGGGCTCAGGGGGCACTCCCCAGCTCAGTCTGGGGGGGCGGTGCACTACCTGGGCCTTGGATGGGCACACCCCTCCGCCCATCCGCAAGCCCAGCCATTTCGGGATCACTTACCGATCTGTCGCCGCCCCTGCCGGCCTAGGCCCTGTGCCGTGCCAGCTCACTGGGCCGGGCTCAGAGCCTCGGGTGGGGCGGGCACCATGACAGCAGATTAAATCTGCCGCAGCGCTGCCCGCCGCCACTGGAAATTGCTAGGGAGTGTAGGAGAGGTGGAGCCTCTGCCTCTCCCTCACTTCCGCTGGCCCCCTCCGCTGCCTGGCTGTCTCGGCCAGGGGGAATGAGGGAGAGGCAGA
>QEPC01010552.1:1612005-1704876 GCA_003113815.1 Sphenodon punctatus | reverse complement strand
GCTGCCCGCCGCCACTGGAAATTGCTAGGGAGTGTACTGCTGGAGTTGAGTCAGACTCAGCCAGGGGGGCCCCGCGATCTGGGTCCCCAGCTCCCAGCCACTGTCAGGCCAGGAGCTGGGAACCCTGAGTGTGCCCCCCCCCCAGGAGCGGGGCCCAGGGCCCCGCGGTAAGGCTGGCCCTGCAAACAGTTCCTCTTTGGGTGCTGAATCCCACTGTCCCTCCCTTCAGGGATCTAAGTTCCTCTTTCTGAAGAGAGAAACAAAAAGAGCAAAATTCAAGCCTCAGACATCTCTTTCCCAGGAAAAGCCCTTGAGAGGCCAATGAGGAGATGATGGAATGGCAAGAAACTAAGGGTGCTTATAAATGGGGTGATAGCCCACACCAGGAGGGTGTTCAGCCCGTGTTTGCTGCCTGTTTATTAGGTGGTCGTGAGATGTGTGCTCCTGTGCGTCTTGCAACCTTCACTCATGGCGGAGTCCTGGGGCATCGCAGACCCACCACGGGGGCCAATCTGGGCCAATGTTCTCCCATGTATCCACCCCCAGCGATTAGGGTGTTCGCAGCCTCCGTGTGGGCAAAGCACCTAGTAGTCGGAGCAGCGAGCGCGCTCGCCACATTCATTCTTCCTGGGACTTCTACTGTTTAGTTTTGCTTTGGAGCACGCAAAAATGGCGCTCCAAAAGGTGCATGGGGGGGGGGCAGGGTTGGGGAAGCTCCTGGACCCAGAGCTCGTGTATTGGGTTTGCTATGCAAAACCCCAAGTTGGGAGCTGCCTGAATTGAACACTGTGGGATATCATCCATTTACTTTCACCTCAAGTGGAATGAAAAGCAGACGACCTTCTGTTCCCCCCGTGTGCACTTGAAATGTTGGGTGGTAGGTGTGAGAGAGATCACGAGAAGGGCGGTGTTTATTAACAGAGGGGAGGGGTTTATTGGCCAAGGGGGTGGGGCTTATCCCTCTCAAAAGTGTTGGGAGGTGTGTCTGGTGAGCCCCACTTGCCTCAGAGCTCACTCTGCTGCTGTAGTACCACTCACTCGCAGCCAGAGAGAGCAACTGACAAAAAAACCACCCAAACACACCTAAGGCCACTCCAGTCTCTTTCAACCTGCAGTCAAGCGCCCCAGCCCTAGGAAAAAAAGAGAACGAATTATGCCAAAGGTCAATGTGTTCCCAGGCAGGCTGCTCCAGCTTTGAAGTAAAGAGAGACAGCTAGGAGCACATTCAAAAACAAACAAACAAATAATCCAGAGACGTGTTACAGCTGACTAGCTCACACCGATAAGACCCAGGCAGGGAGAGCATGTGACCTGTCCCACCTTGACAAACACCTATGGTTGCCAGAGCAAAATAAGAGATGCTGTAGCACTGGGGAATGACTGAACTAAGGGATGTCCTTTCTGTTCTATGGGACAGAATAGGGGACGTTCTATAGAGCGGCAAGGCTCCAAAATACCTCCTCCCATGTCCCTCGCCCCACTGCACTGGGACAAAGACTCACGGAAAGAAGGCATGCGAGTGTGTGTGCCCTTCAATAAGTTTGGATCCCACGGGCCAATTTCAGCTAAATTTGGCAAAAGGGCAGAAAGCCCAAAGATAAGCAGGGACTAGGTATACCTGAGAGGGGTTGGGGCAGGGAGTGGACATGGGCCGGAATAGCAGCTAGCTTGCAGTGGCCCCTGGTGCTGAACCAGGGAGCATCCCCCCACCCCACTCATGGGGCCTTGTGCAGTCGCACCCTCTCTCCCTATTATAGGCTTAGCCATGCCCTTGGTAGGGTTGGCCTTTCAATTTGTGAGCCCCAGGGCAAAAACAAAATGAGACCCCTCACCCCATGGCCCTATGGCTCAACCCCCGTTAACATTTGGCAATCTGGTGGTTTCTTGTGAACATGAAGTGCCGTATAAGTGGTCAGTATAAGCGGTCACAGCTCCCGTAGGGTCTGAAAGGCTGTTGGGTTCAGGGACCCACTGCAGCTCTGGAGGACACAATGGAGGGCAATCCGTGGGGGTCCCCGGAAGTGCAGGAAAGCCTGAGGCCATAGCCCCCACCAACCCTTGGATACGGCCCCTTTGGTAGCTAAAGCTCCTACTGATTTACACTGAGCATTGTCCTCACTTGGGTCACTTTCAACACATTAGTGGGGAGGCAGGGGAACCTCCGTCAGAGCAATCGTGGCGCAGGAATTAGCGCACGTGAGAACGCACTATTCTGCTTTTATGCTGCGAGGACACTCATGCATGACAGGGTCCTCAGTACTTTTACAATGACAGGTGTCTCGTGGCATAAATGTGGAAGAGTGCATTCTCACGTGCGCTAATTCTTGTCAGAATAGAGCCGCAATTGCTCTGATGGAAGCTTCCCGGCCTCCTCAGCTAATGTGTGAAAGCGGTCTTAGTACGACGCCTGCTTATCAGCGCTACCAATTGTACGCAGCACTGTACAGATACACAGAACAATCAGGACAGTCCCTGCTCCAAGGAGCTTACGTTCTCGTTAAGAAATGAACAGTTAAAACAACAGGCATTATATGAATCGTGGACTATAGGATGCAGTTTATTCAGTAGTTAATATACTCCAATGAAGATATTTTGGTTAAAATATACAAGGTATAGCCTGGGTAATGGATTAAAGGTGACCTCAAAGATGTGGGTCTTTAGGCGGGCCTTGAATATGGACAGGGAATGTACCGCCTCAGAAAGATCGTTCCAGCCATACAGTGCGCCAAGGTGAGAGGCACAGAGTCGGGAGTTGGAGATGGAAGAGAAGGGCACAGATAAAATCATCATGCCTACATATCTGAAGGACCGCCTTTCTCCTTCTGCTCCTTCGCGGTCCTTAAGATCTGCCGAGGGTGCGCTCTTGCGGGCTCCGTACGACTTGGGCCCGCAGAGAGGTATTCTCGGTGGCTGCTCCACAGCTTTGGAACTCCCTCTCCTTAGAGGCTTGCCTGAGCCCTAGTTTAAATGTCTTCCCGAGGCAGTGTAAGAGCTTTTTATTTGGCCTGGCATTCAATGGGCAGAGATAGCTTGGGGTGGGGGGGTGGGGTTGAGTTCTGTGGTGTTTTGATTGATTTTTTATACTTGTATTTTTTTTATGTGGTTGTGCACTGCCCTGAGCCTTCGGGGATAGGGCAGGATACAAATAAAAATAAATAAGTAAGTTTCGGATTCATTCTTCTCACTCTCACACACACACACGGCAGTTCCTGGCTGCATTCTTCATACAAACACTGCCCTGAGGCAGCCTAAAGTAGCCGCAGCTGTAGACGTGAGGGGCTGCCATGGAAACCAAACGACCAGAGCTGCGCTACCTGAAGCAAAGCAGTTTCCCAGGAGAATTTTTTACACACAAAAGTTCTGGGAGAAGTTCTACGCAGAAGTTCAAAGAGCCAGATGTTTAAGATCTGGGTGAGTGATTTAGACACACAAAGTTCAGGATGTAACAACAAACATGCAGGAGAAATGTGTCTCTAAAAACACCCATTTATAAGTGAGTAGAAGGTGTTTGAACTGTATGCAGAAGCGGATGGGGAGCCAGCGTAGTGACTTGGGAAGAGAGGTTAACATGGTCAGCTATTTACATCATAGCTGACTGACCCAAAAGAACAGAGCAGGTGCCCGGGAGGGAGCTGGGGTAAGGTAGAGGCAGGAGGGTTCGAGCATGGTTGGAGTGGAGCACCGTGCTTTCTGTGGTAATCGAGTATAGACCAGCACAGCCAAGACTTCTTCAGGTCTGAGTGTCATACCAGGGTCTTGGTGAGGAGGAGGCTCAAGAGTCTACCCATGATCTAATTCTGTGATTGTAGACAAGCAGAATATAGGCAATATCCATGGGGAGTACGACCCATCTGCAGGTGGCATGACCCCATGTGGGGTCCAGGTTCTGTTTGGAAACCATCATTCCTCCTAATGAGGGAGTGTGACAAGTTTGCTGCCCATGTTGTGAGTCTTTGCAGGATCCATCCCACACACCCCCTGCCAGGGGTTCCTGTTCTTCCCAGTGTGCTTTGCTTTACAGCGACAGGCCCTTTTACCTACCAGCTCATCTCACTCAGGCCTCCTTCCTGCTTCACATGCCTTCTTCTCTCCCTGTCCAGCGACATTCTCCTCGGCTAAAGCTGGGAGCAAGGAGTCAATTAGATCATCCCCTAAGCACCCTGTTGCAAAGGCCAGACCCTGCAACAACGTAGCCTGCCCCTGTCACGGAGAAACATAGGGTCACACACGTGTAACACGGGACAACATGTTTGGTAAATGTGTAGTGCCAAAGGGTTCACATGTATGTAATGTTACTGTATATGTACACTACGAGTCTGGTAAATATGTAATGCCAAAGGTTCCACATGTCTGTAATGTTAAAAGTGAGAACTGTAAAACTCAGGACTCTGAGAACTGTACAACTCAAATTAGGGCTCTCACACGCCACTAGCCTACATGAAATACAAAGAGATAACAAGATGTGTTTTGAGGGACACCTGCCAGACAGCCTGTTGATATGTAGATTGACTTCCATGTTTACCTGGGTTGACTACATGACCTGACACAGGATTCCCCAAAGGCGGGAAATTCGAGACAAAGGAAGCTAAAGACTATTTAAATGAGCCAGTAAGGCACAAGAGGAGATTCTTGCAAAGCTTCTTCCAGAGAACATCTACATGTGAAAGCCAGCCTGGCAACAGCAGGCTGGAGGAACGTGAACTGAGAGACAGGATTTTGCTGTCTAAGCCAGCGCCCAGTCATTCGCCTTTATGACTGAGAAACCAGAACTTCTGGACCTTGCTAGGGTAAGATGCCTAATTTAGGAACTCAACCAGTATAAGTTAGGAATGCGTTATGTTTACCTTTTATTTCTAGTTACCACTCTGTATCAACTATCTTGTTTATGTAATCAATAAACTTACTTCTTAACTTTATGAAGTAGTGGCGGTGTCTAATATTGGAACACAAGTGAGCTACAAGAGCCCCCAAGCTCTTGCGAACCCAGAGAGTAAAGAGTCTGTAAACGGGAAGGATCCAGCCCTTGTGTGACAAAGGAGTTTCATTGTGGCACACTTGAATTAGCCAGAGAGAGAACTGATTCAAGAGAACTGTGCGCAAGGGAAACTGAGTCACTCAAACCCGGTAAAGTGGGGGTGCGGACCCCCAAACCCGTGACAGTGGCGCGTGACAACCCCCTACTGTGGATTTGATCTGGCAAAGACTTAGAGGGGTCTGTTAAAGGGAGCCCGTATCACTTTCCTGGGTACAGCTGTTAATACAGAGAGATGTGACAAAGTTATAGGTAAACACATTTTGTCCAGTGAAACAGAGAACTGAATGAAGGGGGTGGAGGGTGTCTCTTTCCTTTCCCCCAAGCCCAATTTTGGAGGCCAATCCCAAATTGCATCTTCCTGGAGTCATGGCGCTAAATTGTGAATGCCACTTTTTTGGTTGAGAAAATGAAATTGTTTCTCTAGCGGCAGCCATGTGCCTGGCATTGAACAGTTGTGACTAGAGACAGGTCCCTGTCCTGAGGCATTTACAATCGAGGATGGACAAAGGAGGAACACAGAGAATGAAAATAATACATTCGAGAAAATGCAGGTGCACATGCACATGTATTTTAGTTACAAGGGGAAGTGGGCAATCCCTGAAGGATAAAGACAGTATCACGAGATGCATCAGTGAGCAATCGGGGTGGGGGGTGAGGAGCTAACAGAAACCTGATGGAAGAAGTACGTGTTTCGGAGGGAATTGAAAGTCAGGAGGGAACAGAGTTTGTGTGTTCAGGGAGGGAGTTCCAGGCACAGGGGGCAGTGTGAGAGAAGAGGCGAAAACAGGTAAGGGAGCAGGAGACTCGGGCGGGTGAGGGTGAGCTCCAAAACCATTGTGGGTTTTTCTGGAACAAAGCTAGCCATTCGCTCAGGTTAATGATCACAACAGTCTCGAAAACACCCTGCCATACATCAGTCATTGATCAGTAACGCTCAAATGAATGGCGGCTTGACTGCTCACTCAAATTTCTATTTACAGAAAATAGCAGGAAATCAAGGAGAAGGAAACAATTGCTCCTTTCAGTGTCCAGATTCTGCTGAAGTTTTATTCAAAAACGTTAGGGCAATCAACCTCCCGCTGGGAGTTAGGCACGGACTAGGCGTGCCAGTAAGTACTGAGGCACATTGCCTCTGCATTGTATCCCCACATGGCTCATTCCTCGTTCCAAGCCCAGCTGTTAGACATTTAACTAGGTAGCTGCTCCTTGGAACCACAATTTCTTGGTGCATGCAGATGGAGGCTTTTCAAAGTCACCAAGAGGGATGCAGTATAGGCATTTTTAGATGGGATACATTTCTCCTGCAGCTTTAAAATCCTGCTTGGGGAAACCCCCATGGAGGAATTTACACGTTCCTCGCTGGACCAGGTGCCATTGAAAACCACGACATCAGGCAACTCCCAGACGTTTTGCGACGCGGACTAGTAAGACCTTGACTATCGGGGACTTACCTAGTCCGCGTCTCAAAACATCTGGGAGTCACCCGGTGCTGCCGTTTCCATCAGCGCTCAGGCAACTTCCAGTCTGGCGAGAAGCTTCTAAGGATTTTAAAGGTGCAAGAGAAATGTCTCCCATCTAAAAAACGCCCAATGCCTTTGAGCCTGCCTCACACATCCTTATCTGGCTGCTTTGTCAAAGGATTTTCAGGAAGGAGATACTTCTTATCTAGACAATGGAATGCCATGTTACAACATGACCCACCCCCCAACAGGCTTCTTGTCAGAGCCCATCCTTGTAGCACAGTGCAAGGGGAAGCGAGTTGTGCCGTTAGGCTGAGTGCATGTTCACACAGTGCCCATCTCAGAGCCAACTGCCCCCCTTTTGAACAGAGGCAAATGTACCCATGCAAACACTTCATCCTGTCCAAGGCAGTTAATGATGATAATACATTTTATTATTAATGTAGCTCCCCCCGCCCACCCCCACATAACCATGTAAACACTTCATTCTCTCCAAGGCAGTTAATAATGAATAATAATATATTTTATTATTAATCTAGCCACCCCACTACTATGAATGGCGCTCAGGACATTATACAACGTTAATACCAAAATACAATAAAAACAACTGAAAATCCATATACGTTCCATTTGAAACTTTAAAAGGGGAAGGTAAAGGAGGAAAAATACATTAAGGGGAATCAGCAGTGGATCCTCTAAAACGGGTGGGAAACCTCGGACCCGGGGACCCTTCCCTGCTCCCCTAAGCGCCTTCGTCCCTTCTCACTTGCTGCCCCCCATGCCTGGAACTCCCTCCCTGTCCACATCCGCCTTGCCCCCTCCCTTCATACCTTCAAATCTCTCCTTAAAACTCACCTCTTTCGCTCTGCTCTGTCTGACTCTTTATCCTGCTGAGCCACTATTCCTATACCTACGATCGGTTTACCCTTATCCTTGCAACATGGACCTGCCTGCTGTCATTCTCATCGTAACCAAGCCAAGTACGTGCACTTGAGACCTCGCATCTTCATGAATGTTAGACCCCTTGTCTCTCCCTCTGTTCCCCTTCCTAAGTCTCTCCCCCAGCTCCTGTCTCTCAGATTGTAAGCCCTAGGGGCAGGGACCGTGTCTATTTTATTACTTTGTAAAGTGCCAGGTACACTGCTGGCGCTATATAAATGTTTGTTAATAATAATAATAATAATAATAATAAATAAATAAATGCAGCCCATGGCTAGTTTTCATGGGGTCCCTGATTCTGGATCAGGCCCTTGGGATCCAGTTCTTATCCCCGAGGACTGAATTGGTGTCATTTAAATGAGATGCTACCATGCCAGGGGAGCCACTCATCCAACCGCCTGTCTGAAGGTGGGGCGGGGAATGCGCTCCCGTGAGCCACGCACCGCCCCACTCACAGCACACGGCCAAGAAATCCGGAGTGTGCTGGGCGGCAATGGGCACCCCCACATCCCCTGCTCCTATGAACCAGGGCGGCCGACCTTGCAGCAGACCGATCCGCCACGCCTAGGCACTTTGGCGGGGGGACACGGCCTTTTGCAAGTCACAGGAACTGGCTGTAAGCGCTGGGGAGCCCAAGTCATGTCAATTTCAAAGGCCAGCCAGGCGCCTTTCCCCCTCCCCCATGGTCCATGGCAGGGGGCATGTGAGGCAGCTGCCACCGTAACCACACCGGGCGTCGCCCATTAAAATCCCTCTCACACACTCCACTTTGAGTGGCTGCTCGCAGCTGTGCCACCACTGGCCATGCCCCCCCGCCCCCTGCAAAACACCCGAAAACTGAGCTCAGAGGAAAGGAGCAGAGAGAAGGGCATGTACACAAAGATAAGGGACAGATCCATGGCAGTGATTCACGATCTGGACCCTCTTCTTCCTCAGCACAGCCCTTAAGCACCCCATCCCCAACTTCTATGCTGCCCTCGGAGCTTACGCTAATTTTCAAAGTGGAGGGTCCGGGAAAAGGTTCCCCACCCCTGTTCTAAAAATACCTGGATAATAGAAAAGTCCCCAGGTGCTTTTTGAAGGTGAACGGGGGTGGAGGGTGAGGATAACTAAGACAAATATCTGAAGGGAGCGAGTTCCACATTGAAGGGTCCCCCCCACAACATCAAAAGCCCGATCACCCACTGACTTAAGCCGTGGTGGTGGGACCCCAAACAGCAGGAAGTAACTGGTAGCTGGCAGGGTTAGGTGCTCCCTGTTGCAATATACACAAAGGTCGTGATCTCCAAACCACTTTCTCCAGAGAAGTCCCATTAAAGCCCTATGCCCCCCTAAAGATGTTCATCCAACCTATATGTAAAATCTCCCAGCGGCAGGGACTCCACAACCTCCCGTGGTTAATTTGTTCCATTGGCCAGATGCTCTTTCATCCTGGGATTTAATTGAAATTATTTTTGCCCTCAATTCAAGCCCAATTGCCTACTGTCATAATCCCTATGGTCACCAAGAATAATTAGCGATTAACCTGCTTGTTTTCCTGGTGCGGTTGCTTCAGCCATACATCTTGGACTCCGACCTGGCCACAGTCACCCAGGCTGTTATCACCTTTAAACTAGACTATTGTAATGCGCGCTGCGTGGGGCTACCCATGGTGACTCCTTACGGGATCGGGCCACCGGGAGCATATTACACTGGTGCTCCGTTCCCTGCACTGGCTGCTTATAGTCTTCCGGGCCCAATTCAAGGTGTTGGCACTTACCTATAAAGTCCTAAAAGGCCTGGGTCCTACCTTCCTGCGGGACCGCCTCGCTCCCCGGGCTCTGGATCGACCCCTGCAGTCAACCGAGGGTGCCTTTCTCGAAGTTCCCTGGGTATCTCGGGGGGCGGGGGGGGAGGGACGATGACGATGGAGAGGGTGTTCTCAGTGGCCGCACCAAGGTTGTGGAACTCCCTCCTGGCAGAGGCCCGGTTGGCCCCGGACCTCTCCTCTTTTTGACGAAGATGTAAGACCTGGCTGTTCCGCCTGGTGTTTGGCAGGGGTGATGGGGTGGGGGGAAGAGTGGGTTAGGGTGAATGGTTGGGTTGTGGGTTCTGACAACCTCCAATGCCTTGTAGTGTTTTATATAGTTTTATTGTTGTATTTTATCATTTTATGATTGTAAGCCGCCCCGAGCTGCTATGGCAGAAGGGGAAGATTTGAGAACTGTTACCTCATTCCTTCAGCCTCCTCTTCTGAAAACATGTCCATCAGCATTTCCTCACAGATGCGACTTCTTCCCATCACTGTTCTCCTCTGAGTCTTCTCCAGTGTCAGCTGGAAGGTAGTAGCATGGCACTGACTCACATCTGAGGAGAAACTGACGCTAAAATTCTTTTTCACAGACTCAGGGACCAAGTCCCAATTTTGTGGCCGGTTTGGGATGGGAGGAGATATGGGTGAGCATAAAAACCAGCATGAAATAATTTTCTTCTGCAGTTTCATGGCCATCCATCAGATTTAGCTGCTTAAAGTTGGTCTACATGACGGACGTTCTGCAAGATTTCCCATCAGTCTCAACACCAAGTCAGCTCCGCTGTTGTTAGCCTGGCTACTGCTGCCATCATTTCATGTGGTAAAGGAGGAGTGCCCCACTCCCATCCAGCCCATCAGCTTTCATCTTACCTGCAAAGTGCTCCAATAGCCAGACGGGGTGGACCTCCCAGGCCCCGCCCACCCACAAACGGCTCTAGCAGATGCTTTGGACCCTGTTCTAGCACACTCTTCCAAGTATGGGGAAGCACTATGTTGTAATCCACTATGTTACATGTGGACAAACCATGTTCATCTGTGGAGGATATGCAACAAAGAAATCCACGGTGCATTATCATTGGGTGCTTTCTGTGCGGGTTTTCGACAAGCTTTACCTCTTGAAAACTGTGATGTGAAACTACCCCCTGAAATACCCTGTTGATTAGGCCTGCTACATTTTGGAGTTCCCAGCTTGGGTTGGGTTCTCCAACCCAACTGGTGCTAGACAGGGGTGTGCATTTTGTATCTTCTAAAGAAGGAATTCCCTGAAAAATGTCTGATATTTGGAGAGCATCTCCCCTGACCTCCCCTCACACCCCGCCAATTTCGCAGCCCCAATCCCAGGCCAGCAGCACCATTAGGCTAATGTTAGACTGCAGAGCTTAGCTGGGACAAGATAGTAAATCATCTGGGTGGGGAGGGGAGCAAGGAAGCCTCTTCTCAGTTGTGTGCAACATTCTAATCAGTCCCCATTTCCAGGGGGACCGATATCAGGGCAGCACACAGCACACCCCTGCACAGTTCCCCCTCAAAACAGGGATTGATTAAGAGTGTTTCACACAACAGGGAAGAGGTTTCCCTGCTCCCCTCAGATAATTTACTGTTGGGTCTCAGCTAAAGTCGACCAAGTTCAGCTCTCTGCAGAAGGTAGAGAGCAGCCCTGGGATGAGGTAAGTCAGCCAGTGTCCTGGAGCATCCTGGGATGCCCCAATACTTTTTTAAAAAAAAATCACTTTGCGAGAAATCTCACGAGATCTCACATTGCTAGGCAGTAATAGGGGCCTGGGTTATGAAAGAGAGAAAGCTGCTCTTTCTACAAAGACAAAAAATAAAAACGGAAAGGCAAAAATTACCACTGTGCACATTCCTAGTACTGGCCAAGGGGAGAGTGGGTAGAATTTCCCCAGGGTACATACAGGTGGAATGGGGACAGACAGGGCCGGACTCAGAACTTGCAGGGCCCAGGGTGATGGGGCTCCTGGTGGCTCCACCCCTCAGGGGCTCCTTCTGTGGGGCCCTAAAGACAGTTGCATTTGGGGCCTCTCTTGGGAGGGTATGGGGGTCCTGTACCCTGTCCTGGTAGAAATGTGGGGGCCCCGGACGTAGATCACCCTGTGTCGCCCTGGGGACAGATGGGTATTGGAAGGGAATTGCTTAACAATAGAATACAACTAGACAAAATGATTTCAGGGTGGATTTCCCTGTGGTTCCTTCTTGCACCTTCAGACATGGAAGGATCGGATTGGAAACAACTGTTTTCAAGAGTGGGAAAGAATGTTGCACCTTTTGGAATGTCATTCAGCTGCAGGTAAGGAACTTCGACCCTTAACCAGATTTGCATTTCATCAGATCTGTATTGCTTCTCTCCTCATTTAGCTTGTTTTATCCTCTTGAGTTATAGAATCAAGATGGTGGTGTTGTGTTGCAATGCTCTGAGGCCTCAGGAACTGAGTGACACATTTCGATAGGGAACAGTTGGGTGTTGCAGACTGTAAGAACTGATGGACTCTTCTGTATTTCTTTGAAAGGCTAGGAGGAGGGTTTCTGCTATGTACTTTATTCCAAATGTTCATTGGCAGTTATATGATGGGTAAAATTTATGAACTGCCTACAAACTATTGTGGACAATGCATTGAAAACCTCAGCTCAGTCTGCAGCAGTGGTCAAAAAGGCAAGCACTGGCCATGATCCCATGCCCACGGATCGCGAGCACATTCACGGGCACGGTTTCTGTAGGGCACAATGTGCCTGCAATGCAGATCTGTACGTGCACATGATCTGCAGGGCATGGGATTGAGCCCAATGTCAGGAATTGTTCAGGAAGGGGTAGAGTGTAAAACAGAAATTATAATGCAGTTATATAAATCTATTGGGTGACCACACCTTGAATATTATGTGCCGTTCTGGGTACTTCATCTCAAAAAAGATACAGTAGAGCTGGAAAAGGTACAGAAAAGGGTAACAAAGATGATCAAGGGTATGGAACAGCTTCCATAAAAAGAAGAGACTGGATAGGTTGGGGCTCTTCAGCTTGGATAAGAGACGACAGAGCGGATAGGATAGAAGTTTATAAAATCATGAGTGACATGGAACAAGTACATAGGGAGCTGTTATTTACCCTCTAAATAGAAAGAAGTAAATAGCCTTCAATGCTATAAAGTCTCATTCTTGTCTGAGGAAGAGCTCTTCGTTGTTTGGAAGCTCGCAGACAGTCACCAAAAGAAGTTGCTCCAATGAGAGCTACCATCGTTAACTTTGATTCTTGTCTGTTGGGAGTGCGTGATCCCTTATGGCTCAAATCCTACATTGTCTCTTTCTTGTTGGGACCAACAGGGCAACCCACACTCTCAACCTCTCATATATACATCAATTTTCATGCTTTCCATCGTTTTGGTGTAATTACACTACCAGGGCTAGGGAAAGCAACTTTAATGTGGGGGTTGCACTAAAGTACATGCCAGAATATTTGCACAAACATTTACATTAACATCCAAGTTCTGATGAAGCGTTAGTTCGATATAGATATGCCCTACTTCGTTTTTACTACTGAAGGGTTCACACAAAGAGAGCACTAAGCCAGCATTATTCAAGAGTAGGAAGAGAAGCATGCAATCCTGAAAAATGAGTACTGACTCCCTATAGGTTTGTATTTCAAAGTAATTGTTCATGTGAACATTTATCTGTGTGAGGGTGGGCAACAGAGGGTTCAGCAATTATTCCCATCCTGCAGGAGCTGTTCATCTGAATGTTGCATCAAAGTAGAGTAGTTACTTTGAGTGAATTAAATCAAAGTAGTTACTTCAGTTTACACTTCATCTGAATGCTTCCAAGGCAGAGTAGTTACTTCAATTTAATTAAAATGGAGGAAGCTATTTTGGTTTACCTCTATTTGTTGGAACGTGACCAAATAAGTCGCCAGTGGTTTCCGATGCTGCCAGAACTTCTTGTAATTTCACAAAGCTTCCAGTATCTGTGCCTGTGTTGAGGCTTTCGCTTAATCTTCTTCACCCCACACAAATACCGTGGCTATTTTTGCCTTTTCTGAAAAGCAAAACAGAGAGAATGGAGATTTTTCAGGCAACAAACACTGGAGGAAGACATGTCAACAACAGAACAGGAAGTCTAGCAGCCTTTTGTTTCTATCTATAGAACTTAATTTTGCCCTTAAAACGCTACCCAAGGTCCACTTATTTTGCTATATTAGATAAACCCGGAAAAAGGTTTATCTCGGTTAGAGCAAAACCTCTCCAAACAGAAAAATATTTGTGTTTTGTTCTAAGCAGCCCTCAAAGTAGGACACTACTCTGCTGTGATAAACACTTCCAGCCTAGACCCAACCCCCAAGGCCAAGGTAACACTGGGCTTCAAAATCATGCATCACATGTCAGGCTTGGCAGAAAAACTGGTCTCTTGGCTGCCTCTGCCCATCAGCCTTTGCCACTCTTTAAAAGAAAGTCTCAGTTCACCTGGAACTGGAAGAAACTTACTAGCAAGTTAAAGCTTGGCTACCTCAATACAAATTGGACGTGTGGAGGCTGTAGGCATCCTGCGCAATCACGGATTACGTGTGTTGAACATTATCATCATTATTATTTAATTTATATAGTTGACAGCAATAAACCTGGCACAATACAATCATTAATTAGAGACAAGTCCCTGTTCCAAGGGGCTTATAATACAATTAGTTAATCGTCCTTAAAGGTTTTAAGTCAAAGTAACTCTCATCAAAAGCCCCAGCAATGGAAGTTCTCTCTTTCTCCAACTCAGACATAAGTGACTAGATGAGGATCAACAGTCTTGCTCCCCCATCTTGGATCAGGACTTCCAGGCCATGGCAGAGTGCAAGCTAGGTGCTCTGTTGAGCCCAGTGGCAGAGCTATGACCTAGCATCTGCTGTGGTGGCCTGTGCCCTGTTGTGCTCCCATGGCTGTATGCAGAAGGGGTGGGAGGGCTAAGAGTGTCCAGGGCAGGTGGAGGAGTGAGGTATTGGTCAGAGCAGTAGGGAGGAGTCTGTGGCCGAGCAGCTCAGCAGATGAGAGAGGAGAGTCTGTGGCACAGCAGTTCTGGGGGTGGGGGCTAGGAGGGAGTGGGATGTCTGTGGCAAAGCAGGGCTTGAGGGTGGTGGTGAGGAGGGGAGGCAATGCGGGCAGGAGAGGGAAGGCTGTGGTACTCCCGCCTCCTATTCAACCCCCCCTCCCCAATACTTCCATCTCTACACTGCTCCGCCAAAGAGTCTGAGCAGGAGGGGAAGTCAGTCCGATTCCCTATGGCTGAATCTCTCTTTACATTCTTGGAGCATGTGATTATCACAACAATGGGGGTAAAGCCCCCATTACCACAGTAAGTAGCCTTTAATGTGTTTATCTCACAGCGCCCATGTGAGGTTGGGTTGTGCTGTTATCTCACTTTACAGATGGGATTCAATGTGCAAAGGGATTCTACAACTTGCCCAAAGGGATAGCTCCCATCTATGTCTTGTTTTTGTGCAGTTCCTCCGAGGCAGATGGCGCTGGCCTCTCTGATGAACACGAGATACTGGATAAGGTGGGCTGGGTCTGATCCATTCTGGCAGTTCTTATGATCTTACTTACCCAGGAAGTCTGTGATGGGCCAGAGGAAAGAAGCCACTTAGCTTGAGTTGTAGGCTAAAATCCTAAGCACTGGACATTCCTTCCTTACCTAGATAACTTGATTTGTGTTGAATAAAACCCAACCAACCTGGAAGTTCCAGTTTCAACACAGTTCCTCTTATGGCCAGTTAACAACATTCCCATCTTTGCTCACATGCGCCCCTAATAGCCAACTTAGAACTCAGCCTGAAGGAGAAATTCCGGAGGCAAATCAATCAGAGAGACTCAAAAGTTCTTCTGCTTCACAGAAATTTGGGGTTGGAAGGGACCTCGGGAGTCATCTACCTCCCGACTCGACAGCCTGGGTTCGGAGGTTACATTCTGGGGCCCCTTTCTCTCTCTCTACTACCCAAATCCGCTGGCTAAGACCTGGTCTGCAGAGAAAGATAAAATAAATAATAAATGATAAATGATACATGATAAATAATAAAATCATTATGATGATGATTTAATAATCATACCACTCCCCACCAAATAGCACTAAGAACACTTTGCAACCGTAAAGTGCAGTAATATAAAACAATATAACAATATAGTCCAGTTAAAACAATTTAAAAGGTAAAGAGTGAGGACAGAATACACTGAGGGGAAAGTTACACCAGTTCAATTAAAATGGTGACCTTAAATTCATTTATTGCACCATCATCAGGCTGGATAGCACTAGCACTCACATGTAGCAGCAACACATGTCAAATTGAATTAAAAGGGGCTTTGGCTGGTGGTAAGGGCTAGCACTAGTGTTAACCAATTGGAGGATCACGCTGCCAGAGTAAGTGTGGACACTCCTCAGTATAAAGCCATCTTATAATGACGTAGCCTCTACCTGTATATTTACATACATGCGCTAAACTGAGAAGAACCAGTTTTAAAATTCCAGGTGCAGTCGATGGTGTGACCGCACCTGGAATAGTGTGTGCAGTTCTGATCATCCCATTTCAAAAAAGACATAGCTGAACTAGAAAAGGTACATAGAAGGGCAACAAGAATGATCAAGGGTATGGAACGGCTTCCGTACAAAGAGAGGCTTGACAAGCTGGGTCTCTTCAGCTTAGAGAAGAGAAGAGAGAGGGCACATGATAGAGGATTATAAAATTTTGAGTGGTGTGGAAAGAGTAGATAGGGAACGGTTATTTACCCTCTCAAATAGTACTAGAACTAGGGGACACTCCATGAAACTAGCTGCCGGCAGATTTAAAACAAATAAAAGGAAGTACTTTTTCACTCAACGCATAATTAACTTATGGAATTTGTTGCCAGAGGATGTTGTCAAGGCCAGTAGTATAGCTGGGTTTAAACAAGGACTGGATAAGTTCTTGGAGAGTAGGACCATTAATGTCTATTAACCAAGTAGCTTATGGGATGAACTTCTTACTGTTGGGAGCTGGGAGTGAACAAAGGGGAATGGATTGCCCATTGTGACTGTTGGTTCTTCTCCCATATGATCGAGATTGTCCACTGTCGGAGGACAGGATGTTGGGCTTGATGGACCATTGGTCTGAATCAGTATGGCACTACTTATGTTCTTAAAATCAGTCTGTATGCCATACAACAGTTTGTGCTTGTTTAAACCAAAATGGTTTAAAAGCTGATTGCAATAAAACTAGAGTGACTTCTAGAGTTGCCAAGTCTCTGGGGTTTGGCCTGGAGGCCAAATACAGAGACTTGGCAGCCTTAGGTATGGCCAAGTCTTTGGATGTGCTGAACTCTTCAGTGCACCCAGGGCTGTTAATTCACAGCCCTGGAAGTGGGGGTGGAAGCACCCTGTCCCAGCCTAAGTTCTGGTATTTATTTATTTAAATGTATATGCCGCCCTTCCCTGAGGCATTGTTTCACATACACCCAGTAGAAAAAACTAAAACTACCTCAGGGTACATTCATATGAAATGTTCCTTAGCCAGCGGTAATGCACAGGCTACCCAGGGGTTTATTTTCCTGAAGAATAAATCCATTTATATGACTGCTTTGGCCCAGAGGTTAAAATTACCTCATACTACCTAAGTGTAAGGCTAAGGCTAACTGTAAGGCTACCCAGGGGTTTGTTTACCTGAAGAGTAAAGCCATGATTGTTTCAGCCCAGGGGTTAACATTACCTCACATTAACTCTAATTCAATGATAGCAGTCACACATAATGTGTGGTAACTTACTGCGGTTGGGAGAGTAAAATACATAAGGAACCTTTTGTGTGAACGGGCCCTGCCCGACGCGTGCCAAATCCGTTCATCCCGTCCTTAGACCCAATAGGTAAGGCCATTTTGAAAGTATTACCCTTCCATAGAATCTTAGAACTGTGGGGTTGGCAGGTTCAAGAGTCATCTACCCCAACCCCCTGCTCCAAGACAGGCTATCCTCTACCTACAGCATCACAGACAGATGCCTGTCCTGCCAGGTTTTGAAAACATCCACGGAAGGAGATTCCACAATCTCCCTGGGCAACATTTTCCATTGCTCAACCCTTCTTTACAGCTAG
Organism: Sphenodon punctatus; assembly: GCA_003113815.1. Taxonomy (NCBI): domain Eukaryota; kingdom Metazoa; phylum Chordata; class Lepidosauria; order Sphenodontia; family Sphenodontidae; genus Sphenodon; species Sphenodon punctatus. The sequence continues at coordinate 1,687,555 of QEPC01010552.1, read as the reverse complement.
GAAGTTATCTCCTGAGGCTCTAAGAAACCAATAGCATGACCACCCCCATTCAAAATACAAATCCTGGGCGAGAGTCTGGCTTGCTTGGCACCCTGTTTGGTCATTTGCAGCAGTGCAAAGCAAGAGCAAATCAGTCTAAGGAAGGGGATAAAAAATAATAACCAGGCCCTGTGCAAAGGGAGTCTTAATTCCGTAAGATGTTTTGCTCCTAATGAGAAGGTTGTGTTGAGTGAAATGGGGTAATATCTCTCATTTGTCCATTGCTTCTGCATTTCATTTGGCTTGGGCAGTGAGATCAGTCTTAACTTTTTGTTTGCATGCCATGGTTCTGTGTTGTTGTCATATCACTTGACAGCAATACAGATAACATTTGGAGAGGAAAAAGAGGGACCCTCCCAAAGACCAATTGTCCATCGAGCCCAGCATCCTGTCTCCAACAGTGACCAATCTCAGTCGCTTGGGAGGAGTACCCAACAGGTTCCAATGAGCAATTCATTCCCTGTTGTTCACTCCCAGAACCAGACAGTAAGACCTACTTAGCTAACAGTTGTTAATGGATCTACTCTCCAAGAACTTATCCAAGCCCTTTTTTAAACCCAGCTATACTACTGGCCTTGACCACATCCTCTGGCAACAAATTCCACAAGTTAATTGTGTGTTGAAAAAAAAGAAGAAAAAAAAGACTTTTAAAAATTTGTTTTTAATCTGCTACCAGTTAGTTTCATGGAGTGTCCCCAGTACTATCTGAGAGGGTAACTAACCATTCCCTATTTACTTGTCCCACACCACTCATGATCTTATAAACTTCTATGATAGCCCCTCTGGCAAATATATTGCTACAAAGAGGGATGGCTCATCCTTGACAGGAAAAGTTGTGGCATGTATGGAATGCTCGCAACCACAGAGAGGCCCTGCAGGAAACCACTGCTAGTCATATTAGCTTTTGTGAAATCCTTTTCCTTTTATTAAGAATATATTTTTTAAAATTAGCATTTCAGTCCAAGCTACTACTTCACAATGTCCCTTTAAAACAGTCTTTTGCTTTGAAATGCATCTTATCAGATGAACCCCAGATGTGTTTGTGTATGCAACTGCTGCATCCTTTTCCTTTGAACTCCCAGACCGTTGCAGGGCTCCCCAATTGGCCAAACCAGTTTCCTCTCAGAGGGTCTTTGTTCCCAGCTTCTGGGGAGATAAAAGTCATAGCAGGCTCCCTGCCCGACCTACCCACTTCGACTGATAATTTGGCATTTTAAAAAGACCCAATTATCATGCTTTGGCAGAGTAACCACAATTGGATTCATTCAGGCCAAGGCTGCTGTAGATCTTTGTACGCACATTAGAACAGTTTCTTGTTATGCTGGCACCGCCCTGTCCTGCCTTCAACTACCCTTTGGCTTTGCCCACAATGAACATCCCCAACCATAAAACAGCAAAAAAAAGAGTCTAAACCTACCTAGAGGCTTTGGTTGCCCACTGGTATGTTCTCAAGGCGTTTTCGGTTGCTGCCCCAGCCTGGGCATATGCCGGAGGTGGTGTAAAACTTAGGTAAAGCATGTGGCAGGTGGGGGATAGCGCGTTGGCTGGGTGGGTGGTTGTCAGGGGTGAGGATTTTCTTAAAGGGATTTATTTTACTGTATTTTTTATTGTATATTGTGTGGTTTTATTATTTTATTTATTTATTCATCCAAATTTACTACCCCGCCCTTCGCACAATGGCTGAGGGCAGCTTACAAAAATATTAAAAAAATATATAAAACATAGAACATATATAAAAATAAAAGACCGTTAAAAACCCCTAAACCCCCTTACCTTCCAACCCTCCTCCTAACCCCTCCACCCAACCATATCCCAGTCCACCAAACGCCTGGGCAAAGAGGAATGTCTTACATCTCTTCCAAAAGATGAGCAGGTTCAGGCTTAGGTGGACTGCCAAGGGAAGGGAGTTCCATAATAATGAGTAGCCACCGAGAACACCTTCCTGCATTCCCTTGTAGTACAGACCTCGCAGGCAGCTGGTACTTGCAGGAGGGTGCCCTTGGCCGACCTCAGAGGGTGCAATGGGACATAAGAGAAGAGGCGGTCTTTTAGATACCTGGGGCCCAAGTGGGTTAAGGCCTTTTAGGTCAAAACCAGCGCCATGAATTGTGATCGGAAAGCTATCAGCAACCAGTGCAGACTTCAGCGCACCGGTGTCATGTGCTCCCGGTGACCCACCGCTGACAGAAGGCAGGCCACCGCATTCTGCACCAACTGCAGCATCCAAACAGTCATCAAGGGCAGCCCCACACAGAGCCTATTGCAGTAGTCTAGCCTCGAGGTTACGACGGCGTGGATGACATGGCCAAATCCGAATCTGACAAAAAAGGTTGCAGCCTTCACACCAGACAAAGTTGGTGAAAAGCACTCCTGGACACGACAACAACCTGGCCATCCAGGTGCAGCAGTGGACCCCAAAGCACCCCAAGGCTATGAATCTGAGTGATCAAAGGAGGCTGGGTCCCATCAATAACTGGGGTCCCTACATCCTCCAGGTCACAAGGCCGGCCAATCATCATCACCTCAGTCTTGTCTGGATTCAGCTTCAATCGTCTCACCCTCATCGGGTCCCAAATGGTAGCCAGGCACCTGATAAGCACCGAGACTGCAGGGCCCGGGTAAGATGAAATAGAATTGAGTGTCATCAGCATCCAGAGAGGTACAACAAGAGGTTCATGGCTCCAGAACATGATACAACTCAGATGATGATTCCATGGTCTTACAAGCCTGAAGTTGAAAGAAAACCAGTTAATTAGTAAATTTGCAGTCACCATTAATACTGATGGCACTTCACTCCAGATCTCCCAACAATCTCACCCAGGGGCCTCAGATACACATTGAAAAGGAATAGGGACAAGATGGAACCCTGTGGGACCCCAGAAGGGAGCTCCTGGGGTAATGATAAGCCACCGCACATCACCATTCTCTGGGTTCTCCCATCCAGGAATGAGCGGAACTACTCAAGAGTGGTTCTACAGCTGTGTCAAACCCCGCCCCACCCCTCCCAGGTCAACTGTATCAAAGGGTGCTGAACGATCTAACAAAATCAACAGGGTGCAATTTCCCCTGTTAATTTCCAAGGGGAGATCATCAGCCAAGGCCACAAGCATAGGCTCAGTGCCATGTCCAGGACGAAAAGCTGCCTGTGAACCTTTGGGGAAGGGCGGGATATAAATTTAAATATCTCTCAGATTGTAAGCCCTAGGGTTAAACCCTAGGGCAGGGACCATGTCTATTCAATTACTTTGTAAAGCACCAGATACATTGCTGGCGCTATATAAATGCTTGTTAATAATCATAACAACAACAACAACTAAACAAATAAATAAATATTAAGCTGCATTTTGTCTACGTCTCTGAGGCGGCTTCGGTGACAATATGCCAGTGGCCAGTCTATGCTCTCACTCCTGACAGGAACTGTGAAGGAGGAAAATTAGAGAGGGCAAAGGTTAAGACAGACACGGTCGTCAATCCCTTTTTCTTGCCTGTGGGAGTTTCACAAAGGAGGGGAGGAAAGTCTCTGTGCCTCTGAAAGTCTAGAAGGAATAGTGATGGGAATACCTCTGGAGTTGCTCAAGGGGAACTGGGTTCAGGGTTTGTCCCTCAAAGGGTAATGTCACAAGCTGAAGAGGGCTCCTGACTCAATATGCTACTGTCACTTGACCTCACGGTTTTTCTCAGCTGGCTTCTTTCTCCTCCAGCTCTTCACACTCAGGCTTCTTCTTGGATTCTAGAAGATTCTTTTGGTTTGACACGTTAGCACCAGACGGCACAGGCACCATGGGGGCACTCAGGCCACTCTTCTCTACCTTTGGAAGGCACTATCAAGCCACAGCAGATGTTGCCACACAGAGTTTTCCTGAGATTCCCTGGTGCCCCTGCCCCTCTCTGGGACAATGGAGTGATTGTGGAGATATTCAAAATATGCCACCATAAATTGTAGCTAAGAGGGTTCCAGAACTTCTCAAGGAACAAACAACAAAATCCTCTCCTAGAATTCCAGAGAGAGTCAGGAGATATAAAGCACCGTGTGTTGAGAATGATAATATTTATTTATTTAATATCCCACCCCCTCCTGCCAAAGCAGCTCGGGGTGACGTACAACACACAATATAAAATATGCATAAAATTAAATAAAAACAACACCCTCCCAACCCAACCCCACCCCTCCTCCTACCCATCTACCTCACCAAAGGCCTGGCGGAACAACCAGGTTTTACATTGATGCCTGAAGGAGCGAAGGGCCTGGACCAGACAAACCTCCACCGGGAGGGTGTTCCGCATCTGAGGTGTGGCAATTGAGAATGCCCTCTCCAATGTGGCCCCTCGCCGAACACGGGGAACCTCCAAAAAGGGCGCCCCCGGCCGACCACCATGACCATTCCAGAACTCAGTGAGCGAGGCGAATAATAAATAAAATAAAATAATAATAATAATAATAATAATAATAATAGATAGCCACTTGCTTCAGTTGTGGCTGGAAGGAATGTTCCAGAGGGCCTTTCCACCCCCTGCCCCCTTTGCGACTCTTTTCAGTGGCCTTTCCACTGCTCCTAGCTTTATTTTCATATTTATTTATTTAATTAATTAATTAATTAATTTAAATTTCTACCCCACACTTTCCTGAAGGCTCAGGGCAGCTTACAATATTAAACACACAAAATACATTAAAATCCCTTTTAAAATTCCATCTTCGCCTCTAAACCCCCCCACAACCCCCCCCACCCCCGACCGCTATCACTGCCTGCAAAACGCTTTGCCAAATAGAAAGGTTTAATGCTGCCTCCAGAATATGCTCAGGCTCGAATGCTCACAGACCTCTGGGGACGGGTTACTACACTGGAATCAATGCAGTCCTGCACCATGTATTTTTCATAAGCGTACTCTTTTAAAGGGGAGATACGGTAACCCTATTCGGCGGAAGGGAGTTCCGCAACACAATACTGGGAGAGCAACCAAGAATGCCTTTCTGCAGACCCTTATCGTATGGACAAGATTGGCAGGCGGTACCCCGCAAGGGAGCGCCCCCGGCTGATGTCAGGGTCACGGTGGAGCATGATAGGAAAGGTGGTCTTTCCGATATGTGGGGCCCAGGCTGTTTAGGGATTTAAAGGTTAAAACCGGCACCTTAAATTGTGCCCAGAAAGCTACAGGCAACCAGTGCAGACTGTAAAGCCCAGGTGTAATGTACTCACAGCAACCTGTCCCCAAAATGGGCCGAGCTTCCACATTCTGCACCAGCTGCAGTTTCCGAACAGTCATCACGGGCAGCCCCATGTAGAGAGTATTACAGTAATCTAGCCTTGAGGTAATGAAAGCATGGGCGATGGTGGCCATATCTGAATCAGAAAGGGCCATGCCCGTGGTTGTCTCACCAGGTGGAATTGGTGAAAAGCGCTCCTGGCTATCACTGCAACCTGATGTTTCAGGTGTAGTAAGGGATCCAGAAGCATTCCATGGCTGCAAACCTGGGCAACCAGAGGGGATTTAGCAAGAGAACATCTCTCTCGGAAAGTGCAGACTGTGAAGAACTTTGTCTTGGTTGTGGTTTTTTACAGTCACATATTGGAGTAAAACTCCTTCCTTGCCATAGGATTTTCAAAGCCTTCATTAACCTCAGTATCTTGGGCTTGCTTACTATTCCAATGTCTTGCTCACAGGGTGCCAGTTTTTTGTTTAAAAATAAATAAATATCTATTTCTTATATTTTTTACCCTGTCCCTCTCGCTCATGGCGATGCACCTCAGATGATGGTTCCATGGTCTTACAAGCCTAAAGTTGAAAGAAAACAGTTGATTAGTAAATTTGCAGTTACCATTAATGAAAAAAATCCACCAATTAGCAGGAATTTTCTTGTGAGGAAAATACTAAAAAGCAAGCACCACCAAAATATACATTTCTGACTGAAGATTTTGGGCCAACCAGTGACAGCTAAGGTTTCTGAAACTAAAAGTTTCCCAAGCAACGTTATTTTTCTCTGATTTTCCAGTTTGTCCAATTTGTGTGTAGTCAGTTTTGCTGGTTCCCTTTGAACTGTCTAAAGTTCAAAGACTCTTCACTGCAAAGACCCTTAGGAACCTGGAGAGGAAAAACACTTACAAAAATTGAAAGTATATATTTATATAAATATGAATTCAACCTATCGTATTTGAAGAGTGCTCTGTGAGAAATGCAATTTCTAGAAATTAGTGAACTTAAGAGCTGACTCATTTCCCAAAGGTCTTGAGTTTAACAAGTCCAGCTAGAGAATGTTCATTGAAATTCTGTATGTTTTACACCGTGCAGGATCAAAGCCTACATGAATAATAATCAGTTCAATATACTACGCAAAATGGAAACAAATTTTTTTTAAAAATATGGCCTAGTAGCTAAGCATATGAAGACTAGTTTTGTTAAATAGAGATTTGCACTTGCATAAAGTTTTTCACCTGAGGTGCACATCTAATTTCGTCTGAGCATCTTGGTGTTCTAGAGACACACCGCCGCAATCCCGCGTGGGTTCCGCGCAGCACAACGTGCTTTCTATGGACATGCGTGCGGTTTGCATGCACCTGCGTGCTCAGTGCACGCGGGACCTGGGATCAGCCCCACTGCCACTTGCAACTGAACTGCAAAACACAGTACTGAGTATATGTTGCACAGAACAGTAACTGAGGCGGAGCGACCCTGTGCCAGTTACATCTTTTTGCCACTTATATCCAAAATTCGGTTCATCCGCCTCTCTGCCTTGCAGAGCCCAATCCTTTTCTCCTTTCACGTTTATGGTAGTTTTCCTATTGACTTCTTTTGGAGCAAAAATAGACCCTTAACATGAAATCGTTCATTCATACTGCGCTGCAAAGCAGTAGGCGTGGACTAGTTCCCAGGTACTAAGCCATAACCAAAGAGACGCTTGTGCTAGATAGATATCCCATCTCCAACAGCGCTCAATGCTTGAAAGGAGGCATGGAAAACACAGGGGCGGTTTTAATATGGGAACGCTGGGGGCAGTGCCTGAGGCGGCTGCTGTCCCCCGCTGCTCCCAGTGGTGCCGCCTACACGTGCAGAAGCGCACCACCTCACCCAGCACCGTGCGCCCTTGCACACATGCAGAGGTGCATAGCGCTGGTCAGTGTGCATTCCTGCACATGTGCAAAATGGCACCTGCAAACATGCACAGGAGCGTACAACACTGTGGGAGGCAAGAGGGTATGAGGGCTCTCTCCCTCTGCTGCCGCTTCCAGACCCTTAGGAGGCGGGGTCACAGCCAGCGTGCGCAGTGTGGCGGGAAGGCATCAGGGGACGTTACCACGCTCATGGGGGCAGAGCCGGCGGCGCCAACACCGCAAGCAACTGGGAGTGTAGGGGAGGAGCCCCCGCCTGCGCCGTCAGATGGCGGCGGGGCGGGGCCCTCCGGCATGTTGCACTGCTCTGCGCGTTTGCGTGCTCGGAGCCAGCACCACTTAAGGGGAGGCCAGGGACACAGCTGTTGCCGGTGATCAGCAACGCTGAGAGAAACTGGGCCCCCGTGTGGACTGTATCTGTGGAGTGCGGTAACTTGAGCGCGCGTGAGGGTGGACGGTTGTGGGTGCGTGGGCTTAGTGGGTGGTGAGGGTGTGCAGGACGGGTGAGGACAAAGTGTATGAACGGAGTCTACTAGTGACGTGTTGGTGTGCGTGTGGAGCATGGTGAGTACGCTCCCTTCCCCTGCCGCTGTGTCTGGGTCTCTCCTATCCCTGAGATCCAGGCTTGAGTGTCTATGGGTACCCTCCCCCATTTTCCTAGAGCCTGGACCCCCTTTCCTATCACTATTGTTCTCCCTGGTCACCGTGTGTGGGGGGTGCGTGTGGTTGCAGGTGCATGTGGTGTGTTATATCAGTGGTGAGAGGAGGGGATCCACTCAGAGCCTTGCTGTCTCCACCCCCCGTGATGATCTGGCCTCTTCCCATCCGGGAAGTTCAGGGTCATATAAGATCCTGAGGGGTTGTTGTTCCTGGTGTGTAAGGGGGTGATTGCTACGGGGCGGGGTGTGTGGGTTATTCCGGGTCTGTGGTCCCTTCCTGCTCCCCCCTGCCCTAACAGAGGTGCGTCCAAATGGTGCGTCGACTACCGAGGCAGGGGAGGGAGAGGAAGCAGGGAGAGATTGGAGCAAGAGGGAGCTGATGAAGAGTCTTTTACTATGCAGATTCTCATGGGGGTGCTGGGTCCGGTGCCCCCAGGGCATCTCTGCAGTACACAAAAATGGAGGGAGCAGAAGAGGGGCCAGACTGAATGGAAGAACCTGACCAATCAAGAGGACTGGGAGGGTGCCGGGAAAAGGGCCCCCAGTCAATTCTGAAGGTGGAGAGGTGGGACTAGGAGGGGCCCCCATATTATTAATTATTATTATTTTATTATAAGCATTTGTATAGCGCAAGCTGCGTACCTGGTGCTTTACAGAACAATAAAATAGACGCGGTTCCTGCCTACGGTTTCAAATCTAATAGACACAGAGCGGGGAGACAAGGAGAGGGGACATAGGGAGAGACAAGGGATAAACAACATTCAGGGGATGCAAAGTCTCAGGTGCACGTACTTGGCTTGGTTGCAGTTGGCAGGAGTCTGCAGGGAGGGCAGACAGCAAATATTGAAAGGAGAGTTCTAGCAGGCGTCGGGAAAGACGACGAGAAAGAGATGGGTTTTGAGGAGGGATTTGAAGGTGCCGAGGGAAGGGGCAAGGCGGCTGTGGGGAGGGAGGGACTTCCAGACGTGGGGGGCAGCAAGGGAGAAGGGACGAAGGCAGTGAGGGGAGATGGGGAGACGAGGGAGGGGACAGAGGAGGAGCAGAGAGTGTGTGCAGGAGTGTGTAAGGAGATTAGGGCTGAGAGGTAAGGGGGAGCCAGGTTGTGAAGGGATTTGTAAGTGAAAACCAGGAGTTTGTGAAGGATGAGTTAAGGAAGGGGGAGCCAGTGAAGTGAGGAGAGGAGAGGCTGCATGTGGTCGAAGCGACGGGCTGAGTGGATGACCCTAGCAGCGGAGCTTGGGACCAAACCCTTGAATGACCTCGCCCAATGGCTGCATATACGCGTTGAACAGGAGAGGGGACAGAATAGAACGTTGCAGGACTCCACGCATGAGGTCCCGGGGAGAAGATGAACAGTCCCCTAGCACCACACACTGAGTTCTCCCCACCATTCAAGAACAGTTCCGGCCACCCCAGCTTGGTCCAGCAACTGAGTCACCAACACCTCATGATCAATAGTATCGAATGCAGCCGAAAGATCTAACAGGATCAACAGGGATGAACGACCCTGGTCCAGCTAATGGCAAGGCCACAGGCGCAGTCTCAGTGCCAAAGCCCGGACTGTGAGGGATTCAGAAAACTGACACGGTCCAGATGCCCCTGAAACTGCTGAGCCATGACCCATTCCACAACCTTCCCTAAAAAGGGAAGGTAAGAGACAGACCAATAGCTGGCCAGGGAGTCAACGTCCCATGATGGTTTTTTAAGCAGAGGCCATAGGACCGCCTCATTGAGGCAGTCCGGCACCCTGCCCTCCCTAAGGGAAGCATTGACCACCACAGCCACCAACGGCACCAACTTCTCCCAGCTGGCATTAACCTGTCAGGATGGGCATAGATCTAATTCACAAAAAGTGGCCCTCACCGCCCACAAGATATCCCACTGCATCAGTGGACGATATCCACTGGAACCCACAAAATAGGACAAGGCAGGGCCTCCATTACCTCTGGTTCTCCCATTGTCACAATGTCAAAGTCATGATGAATTCGGGTAATTTTATCAACAAAAAAGTCGACAAAAAGTGTCACAGCGAGCACTGGAGAATTCTAGTTACAGGCGGAGGAAGGCTGGACTGACCAGCTCCTTCACCACCCGGAAAAGCTCAGCTGGACGCAACTTTGCGAATGCTACGAGTGCATCAAAGAACCACTTCTTTGCTGCCTGCACAGCCACAGCATATGTACATAAGCTGACTTATGTTGCAATCACTCGGCTTCAGCACGAGAACGCCACCATCGCTCTAACTGCCGCCCTTCTCGTTTCATCCACTGCAGATCCTTCATAAACCAAGGAGACCTGCGGTGTCGGCGATCAGGGAGTGGACGCCTAGGAACCGTTCGGCCAATGGCCTCAGTAAGAAAGGTGTTCCAAAAAGCCATGAGTTCATCGAGCGAATGTTAATTGAGATCAGAGGGTAACTCCCCTAGAACATTCCAGAACCCCTCAGGTTCCATACGTCTATGAGGGCGAACCAACCAAACTGGTCCTGCACCTTTCCAGGGGCAGACGTGCGCCAGGAGACAGACCTGAAGGAGGTAATGATCTGTCCATGACAAGAGCACAGCTGACACCTCCCCCACTGACAGATCCCCTGACTCAAGACCAGCGCAAAAAATCAGGTCTAGGGTATGACCTCCATCATGAGTAGGGCCAACAGCCAAGACAGTCCCATGATTGCCATGGCGGTCATGAACTCACACTTTGCTCCCCCACAGCTGGCATCGGTGTGAATGTTGAAGTCCCCCAGAACAACTGCTCTTGGGGACTGCAAGACCACCTCCGATACCAGCTCCACTAGAGTATGCAGGGATGCTGCTGTACAGGTAGGTGTGCGGTATACAAGCAGCAGCCCTAATCTGTCTCCAGCCCAATCAACCACCAGATGGAGGCCCTCAATACCTGGAATAGTTTGCACAGGATACCTCCTTCACAGACCATGTGTAACTATGGCTACACCGCCCCCCTCCCCCCGCCCTTCTGGCTGAGGCTCCTGCTGAATGGAGTACCTGACTGGAACAAGGTCAGTCAAAATAGGCCCCGTCTCAGTGTCCAGCCAGATCTCCATAATACACACAAGGTCGGCTGCCTGGTTCAGGACTAATTCCCGGACCATTGTTGACTTATTTACAACCGACCTTGCGTTCAACAGCATCAAACCAGGGCCAGGGGCCCTCCGACCAACCACCACCTCAATACTTTCCTGGGTCAAACATCTGTTCCTCCTCACAGCTTTAACCAGCCTCCCAGACAGACCATAATTCCCCCGACCCAGAACAACCCCAATGGCTGCACCCCCCACCCACCCGGTCTGCCCTCCAGACCCGCTCCCCCAGAGGGCTGCTTCACCCAGCTGGCAAGAAGGAACCCCCCCATGCCCGCCTTCTCACAGGGGGGCAATCACCGCCCTCCCAAGGCAAGTCACCCTCCCCCAAAGGAGGAAAAAAACCCGCCCTCCCTAACCCATGGGTTAGATGGACCATTGGTCTCACCCAGTATAGCACTTTGTAGGTTCAGTCACCACACCCCTGTGGCAGTGAGGTTCCGTAAGACAGTGCTTTGTGAGATATCCATTTTGATTATTTTGGCTCAGTTATTTATTTATTTTAAAATTTAATATCCCGCCCCTCCTGCCAGAGGCAGCTCGGGGTGGATTACAACATTGATCAATAGAATATAAAACTATAAAAACATGTCATTCCCAAAGAATTGGGGTGATCCTTTACAGCGTTGTCTGTAAGAGGGTGAAGGATGCTTTTTGTCTGGGAAGCAGTCAACCAGAGCATGTAATTACCCGAGCAGCTACAATATGTTAATTCACTGGATGCCTGTCTGAAACGGAGCACAGTGCAGGCCCGTGGAAAAAAGGCGAAAGGGCGGCTGTTGAGGGAGATCTGTGAAGGCCTTCTGTGAAAGCAGCGTCTCGGAGTCAAAACAAGGGCAGGCTTTTGCACAGCCATCATCATTTTTAGAACATAATTAACACCAAACGCCCTCCGCCGCCTCCTCTCAGTACATTGGGAGTGCAAGCGGCCAGAGTGAGGGAAATTATTCAGAGCAGAACACAGACATTTTGTCCTGGTTGCACCTCAGCTAGTGTATATGGTGTATGACATCATGCCTTCAACTGGGACCTTCTACAAGGCCCCCACAGCACGAGGAGGCAAACTAAGGACAGGCTCGGCCTTTAGCCTCCAATTTCTTTTGCTTTTACTTGATTCAGCTTCAGCTAGACAGTGGCTTGTTCCTCTCTAAGTTTTGTTTTATTTTGCACGAGATTTTTAAAAGGTGTTTGTCATCCGATTCGCTTTGAATTTCAGCAGCGGCTGGGTGACTAACTCCCTTGGGTCCCTTTGAAAAATCACAGCTTTGTTTTTCCTTGGCAGTACCCTGTGGGAGGGCACATGACAGAAAGGATGATCCAGTGGGTAGGACATGCTCAGTTCCCCGTTCTACAACAGGCTTCCAGTGTCACCTTGGGTAAGTCACTAAGTATCTCTGTCCCTCAGTTTTCTAGCTGTAAAATTTATTTTATTTATTTAAATTTATACCCCACCCTCCCCTTTAAGGCTCAGGGTGGCTGACAGCATAAAAACATATAAAAGCATCTCAAAATCACATTAAACCTCCCCCCACCCTATCCCTGTCAAATGCCCGGCCAAACAAAAAGGTCTTCCGTCGCTTCTAGAAGACAAGCGGGCTCTGGCTTAGATGAATCTGCAAGGGGAAGGAGTTGCACAACGGTGAGGCAGCCTCTGAGAACGTCTCTCTGCGTGCCCTTGTTGGGGAAACTTGGTGGACAGATGGTACCTGCGGAGGGCGCTCCTGGCTGACCTCAAAGGCCGCAATGGCACATGAGGAGAGAGGCGGTTTTGGGAATAACATCATTTCCAGGGATGCTGTGAGAATAAATACATCGGCCCCAGTCCTAAACACAGTTGCTCATGAGTAAGTCTCATTGTAACCAATGGGACTTACTCCTGTGCAAGTATGTTTAGGATTGAGCCCATTAAGGATTGTGAGGCACTTGGAAATTATGGGAATGGGGGACATAGAAATACCTTAGAGAGAGAAATGAAATCCTGGCTCACCACAAATGTACTATAGGAGCTAGAGTCCTGGGCCCAATTCAAGGCTGATGGGGTCAAGTGCTTTCTATTCCAGCCCCTTGGGCCGGGCCATGTTCCCCAGACAGGGGAGGCCCAGCAAACAGGGTTGTCACCTCTCCAGTGTTCACCTGAGACTCCAGGGTTTGACCCAGGACCGCCAGACTCTGGGGAAGCTCCCATTTCTCCCAGTCAGCCAAAGGCACCCCCTAGTAACCTAAAGAAATCAAGGCCTTGGGAGTCAAGCAGGGGCCAGGCCATAAGGGCTTTCCTGACCCCTTTCAAACGTGACCTCGCCTCTACAGAGCATCATGAGGCTGTGGTGCTCCATAAGGGGCAGGCTTATGTCAAGGAGGGGGCCCGCACTGACATGGCTCCGCCCCCCTCCAGGTGAAAACCCAGAGGGAATGGTGGCCTTACTGGCAAACAGAGTTCTGTTGGGGAGTGGGAGAGCATCTTAGACCCATGGCTCCACCTCCTCCTCCAGAATGTTGGGTCTCTGACATGATCGTCCTCAACAGGCCTTGACTGCTCACCTCACAGACCCCGGTCAAGTGCTTGCACGTACCAACCAATAACGTCACTCTAGTACATCTCTAGTGTGTCAGAGCCGAAAGCTTCCTGTCCTGGGTATTTTCAAACCAGCATCACTGTGTCAGGAGGAGGAAGAGCACAGCGGTTCTTGCGGCCTCCCCTCACGACTCCAGGAAGATACAGCATCTGGGAACTGCCCAGTGTCACTAAGTACAAGGATGACAACAGCCATCATCTTGGGCACAAGAGTCGGGACACAAATGGGAATCACTACAGCAGGGACTGGGAACCTCAGGCCAAATACAGCCTTTTGTTATATAAGCTCCTTTCCAATTTATGGACCGGGCTCATGGAACCAACCCCTACCCTTGAGCCACAAATCTTTGCATTTCCCTCTCTCAGCTCACCCCTCATTTCCACTCCCTCCCCACAATATGCTCCTTCAGCCTCTCTGCTTCATGTCGTTGCCCTGAAGATAGATGCCCCTTAATCTCCCACACAGCAAGAGCCCTTGGCCTCTATCAGGCTGCGGACTTTTACTAAATACAAAAAAAGTGGCCCACAGAAGGGAAAAAGGTTCCCCCTGCTTTAGAGTCTAAGGCAGGGGTGGGAAACCTTCTTTGGTCTGCTGACCATATTATATTGCCTTTTTGAAAACGACCAGCAGGTCCCCTGGCCACTCTCCTTACCCAGGGTAGTGTGGCTCCTTCTAGCTCAGGAGTCAGAGGAGAGGATGGGGAAGGGGCAGTCACTGAGGAGGTTGAGGGAAGGGGTGTGTGCACTAGAGTAAGGAGCAGTGGGGAACCAAAGCCAAGCCAGGGTGGAGTGGGGCACATCTCATCGGGAGGCAACGAGGCCATTGGCGGGTCCTGCCCAACTCCTCATCAGAGCCACTGGGCATGATTTCAGATCCTGCTCACTTTGCCTCCAAACTTGCCCAGGAGCTATGGAAAGATTGTTGTCTTCTGGTGTGTGGGTCTCATTTCTGTCCTGGCCCCCTTCAATGTGGCCTCCTCCAACAAAGGAGCTTGTGGGCCAGGTAAAAAGAAAGGCAGGCTGCACTGAATGGAAGTGAGGAGGAAGCAGGGTAGGCCGGACAGAAGCAACCTGCGGGGTGGGCTGGAAGTGGCCAGCTTAAGGCATGAGTCTCTACAGCTCGATCGAAGGGGCTGTCAACAGACTCATACGCTCTGAGGAATGAGCACAGGGAAATACACAACATAACCCGCCCCTTCCGTTGGGTTGCATACATGACAACATCTGAAAAACTGGGCCCAGGCAACAGACGAACACACATTCATGTCTGGTCTTTGTTTCTCGCGTGCATGAGGCAGTCAGTGCTTTCCAAAAGTCACCTACATTTCACAAGCTATCTGGCTCGCCCTGTCAGTAAAACTCCAGTGAAAACACTGAGCTAGGGCCACAGCTATCAGACAGTTTGCAGGGGAGTTGAGGGGGAAAAACAGAAACGTTATCACTGTTGCTGCTGCTGCCCCAATACAATTAGTCATACCTGATAGAGTGAGAGATACAAGCCTCCCTGGGCTATAACCGTCGTACAAGACAGTCAACAGACGAAGTCAAAAGTAAAACATTTCACTATCAATAAACAGCTTGAAAAGGGAACCACAAAACCTCGAGACATCCCCACACACTCTTGACTGAATTACCCTCCCTACAAAGAGAGGAGGTAAGAGTGCTGCTTACAAGCAGGCTCTGTCTTATCAGCCTTTCCCGAAGAGAACATGTTATTGCTTCCAATATAACTCCAGTGAAGAGACATCTGCTTTCCTTCACTTTCTCTCTATGAAGCAACCCTTTCCCCCAGTCTTGATGAGCAAAACACAGAACTAGAGAGAGAAGAGAGAGACCATTCTGCAAATTTCCCCTCTGCTTTAGGACGTCACAGTCAAAGTACAACGCCCGCTCCTCCCTCTCAACCTGCAAATTCCACCTAAACCCCTACTTCTTCTGTCTGGCTTTCCCCAGCTGACCACCCCATAGATTGATCATTTCTGCTTCTGATACTGCTTTATCCTTCAGCTGTTGCCTCTAAAACCTCTCAACTTCATGAACATACTGCTGTCTCCAGTGCACTCCGAGATTGTAAACCCTTTGGCTTACAATCTCTAATCACAGTTGCTGCTGCCCCAATACAATTAGTTATGCCTGACTAATCACAACTGTACACCACCAGGCACATTGCAGGTGCTATATAAACAACAACAACAACAACAACAACTTCAGGGCCGCAGGCCAGGTGAGGAAAACAGGCATGCAGATACTTCCCAAACTCAGACTCCCAGTTCTCCTGGGAAAGTTAAGAGACCGGGTCATAGCTTGATGGGGAGTCAGCGTTCAAAGATGGTGTCTTGAGCACAGGCAGTTTTAAAGGTGTCTGACAATCTACCCTCCTGAAGGCACTGACAACCCCAGCCAGCAACGGCCCCAACGTCTCTCGGCTGGCTTTCACCAGTCAGGACGTGCAAGGATCTAATTCACAACTGGTTGCCCTCACCACCCCAAGCATCTCCCGCGTATCGGTGAGTTACACTAATTGAAACTGATCCAAACGAAACAGGACAAGGCTGAGCTTCCACCAGTGGTGTAGTGGTAATTTTAAAAGTGCAGGAGCTATTCATGAGAGCCTCCCCAAAGCCTTCAAGGCTGATGAGAGGGGTGCTGGAGCTCCTTTCCCTCATGTTCCTGCTCCACTACACCACTGGCTTCCATGACCCCAAATTCTGACTTTGCAAATGAAGAAGCAACACCCAAGTTATGGTGAATATGACCGATCTTGTCTGCAAAGTAATTAATAAAAATGTCATAGAGGGCAATAGATTAGTTCATGGGAGGGACAGACCAGATTGATCAGGTCAACTCCGACTTGGCTGCCCTCATCCATGCATTCATCACCTCAAGGTTAGATTACTGCAACACGCTCTACATGGGGCTGCCCTTGGTGACAACTCAGAAGCTGCAGCAGGCGGTGGCCTATCTCCTAATGGGGACAGGCCATAAGGAGCACATTGCACCAGTGCTCCAGGCTCTGCACTGGCTGCCTATAGCGCTCCGGGCCCGATTCAAGGTGATGGTTTTGATCTTTAAAGCCCTACATGGTCTGGGAGACCGCCTGAGAGACCGCCTCACGCCCCGGGCCCTGGAGCGACCTCTGCGATCTGCCAGGGGGCACCTTCTTGGGGGTCCCCCGGATAAACCGGGGGACCACAATGGAGCAGGCGTTCTCGGTGGTCGCACTGCGGCTGTGGAACTCCCTCCCAGAGGAAGCTCACCTGGCTCCCAGCCTGTTGGCCTTCCGTCGGGTCTGTAAGACCTGGCTGTTTGTCCAGGCCTTTGGGGGAGCGGGGTGAGTAAGGACGGGGGTGGTGGTGACGGTGGTCTGCTATTGGTTTT
Organism: Sphenodon punctatus; assembly: GCA_003113815.1. NCBI lineage: Eukaryota > Metazoa > Chordata > Lepidosauria > Sphenodontia > Sphenodontidae > Sphenodon > Sphenodon punctatus. The sequence goes on along the minus strand of QEPC01010552.1, from coordinate 1,670,704 downwards.
TCAACTCTTTTATTGTTTGTTTTTACGGTGTTTTAGTAACCCCTTTTGTATATTGTGCTTTAAAATGTTTTATGAGCTGCTGGGAGGGAGCGGGATATAAATTGTTAAATAAATAAGTAAATAAATAAATAAATCACCACCCGGAACAGCTCTGCAGGATGAGATTGCAAATGCTATGATAGCGGAGAAGAAAGCTTTCTTCGCTGCCATCGCAGTCACGACATAGTCCTTCAAAAATGATCTCTGGCGCAATCAGTCGGCTTCAGCACCAGTCGCGCACCAACCGCCTTCCCTCCCACATAGACCAGGGGAACCTACGTTGTTGCAGCAGTGGGAGCAGATGCCTGGGTTCAACCGTGTCAATGGTCTTGCTGAAGATGTCATTCCACAAAGCAACCAGGTCATCAACACAGTAGCTGTCAAGGTCAGTGGGTAAATCCCCCAGAAAGTTCTGGAAACCAATTGCATCCATTGGTGTTCAAATGGGTGAGGACCAACCTAACTGGTCCAACACCCCGATGGGGGCATAGGAGGGGCAGGGATCTCAGCCTTCAGAAGGTAATGGTCTGACCATGTGTTCTAACACCCCCACTCCTAATAATTGAAACCCTTGTTTCCAGGCCAGTGAAAAACATCAAATCCAATGCGTGTCCCGCCTCATGTGTCGGGCCAAATGGGATAGACCCATGGTTGTCTTGGAGGCCATGAAGTCCCGCTCTGACCCCAAATGATTAGTCTCATTGTGTGTGTTGAAGGGTGACTATAAGTCTGGGTGACCTCAAGACAACCTCCGAGAGCAATTCAGTCAGCCCAGTCAGGGAGCCTGCTGTGCAGCGCGATGGTGGGTACGTCAGTAAAATCCACAGTCTATCCTGGCCTCCAGCACAAGGTGGACACTGCCACCACCACCACCCCCGCCCACAGATACTAGGCTGGTGCAGCACTGAGTACCCGGCTGGCACCATTTGGGACAATACAGGCCCAGAAGCTTCATCCAGTCAGGTCTCTGTAATGCATGAGAGGTCAGGGGCCTGATCCGGAATAAGATCAAAGATGGTTGAGGTTTTATTTGGCACTGATTGCACATTAAGCAGCATCGGGGCCCCACTGGCTTCAGCCCCCAAATATCCCACGGCAGGAGGGGAGTGGGACATGGGCATAGATACTAAGTGCTGTCCCTGATGACCTTTCCCTCCACCCCACCCCGGTCATACCTCCCTATGCCCAACATGACCCCAATTGGTTTAGTAGCTGCCTCACTCTCTGCCTGCCAACCAGCAGGCCTCCCTCTCCAACTCCTCATTACCGGCCCCCACCCCCAGAGGGTCAGCAAAGCCCTGAGGGGAAAAGGTGGCCAGGCCGGCGATTGCTCCCCAAGCCTGGCATCCCCAGAGGCAGATGTGGGGGGGGAAAACCCTACTCCCTCAACCTAAAACTCCCCTCCCCAAGAAGAGACTCCTCCCTTCCAGCCCTACCTCATCCCAACCACCACACCCATATCCCCCATCTCAATAAAACTCACAATCTTTACCCCCCGCCCCAATACACGTAACCCCTCTCACAGGGGAGGCCTCACATGGACCCCACCCCCGGTTCATCTGTGCCTATACCCCTTCCCCTCACAGCAGGGCAAGGACACAAACCCAGACTCACCCCAAATCCCTCCATACCCTTTTTTGCCCATACCCCCCTGAGGGTTCTTGGCAAATTCACCTTCCCACCCCCATGCTAGTACCCTCCCCTTCACCCAGCAGATTCACCCCCCCCCCCACACACACACACTCCAGGAACCCCATCACTGAGGAGCCGCGACACTCCTTCCCACCCAACCCCACTTTCAAAACTCCCATCCACCAACCCACTCCCCCATAATCCTACCCCAGTCTTCCATTTAAAATACCACCACACCCCAACTTAAAATAAATCCCACCTCGCTAAGGGGAATAAAGCCCTACTTGTATATGAGCAGCTGCAGGGAGATATAAGGGCCCCTACGGCCACTCAACGATTGGTGCCTTTGGTAGGGAGCTGGGAGACAGGCATCCAGGAGCAGGTGGCCGAAGTCTCAGCACAGCCCCTTCCAGCAGTCCCACAGTCAGAGGCTGGAGGCTTCCATCTTGTGCCTGGGGGCTGCTGGAGGGAACTTGTGCACAGCTCCGGTGAATAAATACAGACAGCGGTATGCTTTACCACCGGCCAAGTTTCCAAAACAGCATGGCTTTCCCTCAGCCGCATCACGGGCTTGTGTGTTGGACGGACATTGGAAAACACACTCCTGTTGTTAAAAGATTTGCCCCATGCATCCACGGAAGTCCCAACCAGTCAAACGCAGATTCAGTAGGTCACATTTGCTATTGTTGTCTAGTAAAGCATAGGGTGTCACGGGTTGGGGGTCCGCACCCCCACTTTACCGGGTTTGAGTGACTCAGAGATAGCAAACAAAGCTAAAGCTTGCAACGTATCTTTATCTTTGGACACCAGCAACGATATTACAGTCTGAGGCTGAGGTAACCAGTACTGTTTCAGGAATAGAGGAAAGTAACCAGCAGGATCTTAAATCCTTGTACAAAGGACAATGCAATAATACATGTTTTAGCGTTTGACAGTGGCACACGCATAGGAAGGGCTGAGTCAGCGCCGTATTGCTGAGTTCTCGTATTGCTGTTTGAAAGGCACAGCTCCCATTCGGAAGTGGGCACCATCCCAGGTGCAGAGAATACACGTTCGGAGCAAAATAAGGGCTTTTACACTAGGGCGGTTGAAGAGTGATTAAGTGAGAAAGGGTTTCCCCCTTTACCAGCCCAAAGTATTTTTAACCACTCGGTCTTTTCTCAGTGATAATTCATCGCAGCCAACCCAGCCTCCTATGGCTCCTTTGAATATTAGTCATACGACTTTCAAGTGCTGCGTTGTGGAAACTGTTCTTTACAGAGCCTGGTTCTTTGGCAGGGTAGGCTAGGATTAGGGCTTTTTGGCAGGACTCTCCAATCTGTATGGGTGTTTTGGCACACATTATGCCAAACGTGCACTGGGTGGGTGACACACCAGTGCTTGCACTGGGTTGACCAGACATACCAGCTTGCGGGCAGCCGTTTGACCACGCAAAGGGTACTCATGAGCTGGCACAGGAAGCAACCAGGAGCAATGGCCCGCTTGGGGAGCAGCGGTGGCGGCAGCAGATTCTGGAATTATCAGCAGTGGCGGGAGAGGCAGCGGCGGGCTCCACTACCACCCTCCGGCACTCTCCACTACACTCTCCGGCACTCTCCACTACCACTCTCCGGCACTCTCCACTACCACTCTCTGGGATGTGTCACATTGCCTCTCCCTGGGACTGGGGAAAGCGTATGAAGCTGGAGTTACAAGCGGGGAGAGTGCAGTGGCGTTAGCACAGTGGAAACCGTGCATTGACACAGGATCATGGAATGGTTGGCACATCAGTTGGGTCCAGTGGTAACCAGAAGGATTTCTGAGTTTCACGCAGATTCAGCAGGTCACATTTGCTATTGTTGTCTAGTAAAGCATAGGGTGTCACGGGTTGGGGGTCCGCACCCCCACTTTACCGGGTTTGAGTGACTCAGTTTCCCTTGCTTATAGCACACTTGAATCAGTTTTCTCTCTGGCTGATTCAATCCTGCAGCAGGGACAACTCCTTTGTCACCCAAGGGCCCGATCCTTCCCATTTACAGACTCTTTCTCTCTGGGGTCCCAAGAGCTTGAAAGCCCTTGTTGCTCACTTGTGTTCCAATGTTAGACACAGACACTTCTTCATAAAGATAAGTAGTCAGTTTATTGATTTACATAAGCAAGATAATTGATACAGAGTGGTACTAGAAATCAAAGGTAAATAGAACACATTCCTAATTTATACTGGTTGGGTTCCTAAATAAGCATCTTACCCTACAAGGTCCATAAGTTCTGGTTCCTCAGTCATCGATGTAGAATGACTGGGCACTGGTCTCTTAGTTGGTAGAAAGCAAAGTCATGCCTCTCAGTACATGGTTCGGCTCAGCCCTCCTGGCTGCAAGATGTTGAGTTCCCGATAGTCCCCCTCCTTCTGGGGTACAACTCCTTATATCCCCAGGAGGAAGCCCCTCATGCTCGATGCTTCTAGAATTCCTTTTGTTCTCTCTATCAGCTTTCTGTGTATCTTCCACGTAGGCAATGGCTGCCTGCATTAGCATTTTAAATGTCTCTGGCCATCAGTCTGGGGCAAATCCACAAACTGTCTTTCCGTTTCCTGGAGTTTCGTCATGAATCGGTTTTACATGCCTCAATTGTAACATTACATACATGTTGAACCTTTTGCTTTACATATTTACTAGGCTTGTGGCCTACCTGTAGACCAGTATCACATGTGTGTGACCCTGTGTTCCTCCATGACATAGGGGTTCCAAACTGAACCCTGGCACAGTCCTCAAATGGGAGACCCATTCCCCAAGTCTTCCATAGGCATCATAGCAAAAGAGAGTTTTAAGGAGGGATTTGCTAAGTGAAAAAGTACAGGAACACAGGTGAGATGCCTACAGTGCTTTGGTGGATTTTCAGGCAGCTTTCGATTCTCTTGACAGATAATTACCCCGGTTTATACTCAAGCTAACAGGCCTGCCAACTAAGTCTTGGTGAGTGCACTACTTTCTTTCTACATGACATCTCCTCAAGATGCATCTTTGTGAATATGAAGAAAACTCCTTTCTTCCAAATAGAAACGTCTGGCAACACCGTTACAGCTGGCAAAATTTTCAGTGCAGTTAGCAACTATGTCCCAATCAAGACCACCAAAACCTGCCTCTATGACCAAGTTTTAACTGATGTCAGGTATGTCCATGATGTCGTAATGACTGCTAAATCCATGAGTAATCTTGTCAAACCACTGAAGGCCTATGAATTTTCAAAAGCTAGAGTTGACCTGAAGACCGCAACTTGATCAAAACCCAAGATTATGCCAGATGCCTGGCATCTTCGTGAGAGAGCACGGAGTCAAAGACAGTGGTGTTATTGCGATGGAACTCGTAGGCTCATTTTGCAAAGACTTTGACAGCCACAGGGCATCTCAGAGAACATTTTCCATAAGCACAACTCAACAACTAACAGTGCAAAGAAACTCAGACTATATGGGATATGTGGAGAGCCAGTGTAGTGTAATAGCTAAGTATGCAGTACTTGCACTAGGACGTAGGGGGACCCTGGTTGAAGTCTCACCTTAGCCAGAAAATCACTGGGTGACCTTGGGCCACTAACAAGATTATCTCAGCCTAACCTACCTCGCAGGGTTGTTGTGAACATTAAAAGTTGTGTTTATAAGTTACATGTAAAGTGCTCCGAGTGCCATGGCGGGGGGGGTGCTATGTAAAAATAAAGATTATATTGCCCATCAACAACATTGTAATGAGTGTTTGAAGCATGGTCTTTGACCACCACGATGGGAGAGAAACTGAGATCATCTACATCAGATAGATGTCAAGTGGTACTAATTTAAATGGAATGGTTATATTTATGTCATAATTAAGCAAACCCCTTTAAATCCACCTACTTTTCCAGTGCATCCTTGTATATACAGTCATCTTTGAATGTCCTCTGAGATACCTGCCTGGGTCATATTAGATTTGGACCCTTTAATTGCCATAGGAAAAAGGCCACTGGGCAGACACAAGGTGTGATAGTTAGATGATGCCAACAGGTGACTAGCCGTTCTTGGACTCAATCTTACAGCATGACAGCTTTGACACAAGAAAGAACATGTTTTACAGGTAAAGAAAATGCTTATTGGCCTCTATCCCAATGAAGTAGCTTTCCCTAAACCATTTGAAGGAGGACAATAGCTTTTCAGCCATTTACTGGGAGCTTCCCTATGCACAAAGGACAATAGGAGAAGGCACAGAGGTGTTCGGCGGCAATTTTAACAGCTGAGTGACCATCTCTGGGATAGGAGAGGTGAAAGTTGACATCACAGGGCATTGATGTTTACTGTGCAATGTTTGGGGTTGTAGAATCCTGATTAAAATCTCTCTCGTTCAAAGAGAAATAAATAAATAAATCTCAGCCAGAGAAGCAAAGCCAGTTTGTTCCCAAACTTTGAGTCATGATGAGAGCTGAAACAAATATTTATTTATTTAAACTTATACCATGTCCTTCCTCTAAGGCGGAGGGTGGGTTACAGCATAAAAACCATATAAAAATAGAAGCATATAAAATATATTAAAAATCTGCCAGAAACTCTCCACGTCAACCCCTATTCCCACCTGCCAAATACTTGGGTCAAAAAGAAAAGTCTTACATTGTCCCTGGAAAAAGCTCAAGTTTAGGCTCTGGCGAACCTCCAGGGGAAGGGCATGCCACGATACTAGGGTAGTAACCGAGGAGAATGCACCCCGTGCTCTGTGAGCCCGATAGGACGTGAAGGAGGGCACTCCCATCTGAACTACAGGGATCATAACGGAGCATCAGGAAGAGGCAGACTTGCAGATATGGGAAGGGCAGGCTGCTTGGAGCTTGAAAGGTCAAAACCAGCACCTTGAATTCTTTCCCAGAAAGCTACCAAAAGGCAGTGCGGACTCAAGCCTTTTTAAACGGTCCGTGGGGGTGGTCCGTGGGCGCACTGCTGTAGGGGCGGTGTGGGTGCTCACGGCCACACACTGATTTCCCCCCATGCATCCCCACACATGCTCTTGCATGGAGCAACCTGTGTTTTCGCCGGTTGCTCCGTGCGGGGGGCGATGGGTGGAGGTGAGTGTTACACGGAAGCCTCACCCACCGCCGCTTTCAAACGAGCCACACCCACACATGTCCACTACGTGGGTGCGTCTCATGTAAAAAGGGCCTCAGAAGTACAGGTGTAATGTGCTCATGGTGACCCATTCATGAAAGGAGCCAGGCTTTTCTGTCCTGCACCAGCTGCAGCTTCTGGATAGTCAGTCTGATATTCAGAACGACATTAAGCATCTGAATTGCATCTGCCACAAAAACAAATATCCGTTTCAGATATTTAATTTCAGTATTTTGCTTCCGATATTTTAGCTTATTTGGTTATTCGATATTTCGGTAATTTATTACTACTAGATCACACTACTGAACAGACCGAAATACCAAAATAAAATAAGCAAGTAAACTGAAATACCCAAAATGAAAGTCCTCAGAGGTTCAAAACGACCAAATTAAACAAAATATCCCAAATGGACACAAAGATCCAGTTTGCACCCAAATGGATACAAAGATACAGATCCACTCCAAATGAGCAGATAGTTTGTATCCACCCATTCAGGTCAACATTAATAGCCCAAGTATGTTATTTATAACTTATTTGACTTGCACATTAGTTTTAGTTCATTGTGACCCCCAAGTGCGTGTGGTGTGTGTGTGAGAGAGAGAGAGATCACATAATCTATGAGTGGGGTCGGTATCCTGATTGATATTTGGCCTGTGTTAGATGATGTGTCTGGGGGGGTCAAAGGATTGTAAATCAAATCTCGAATGGGGACACACAGGGAATTTAATCAGGAAACCACTGACCAAGGCATGGGCCATTCAATCCACGTCTGAGCTTTTCCTTCAAAATGAACCCTTTTACAAAGGTGCAGCGAACCCCTGTGCACAGGCCTATCCGTCAGGGCAAGGTTAAGCACGGCGGGGAAGCTCCTTGTGAGGAGCTTAGCTCCATTTTTATCAGATGGGGATTCTCTGTTTTACGCCTCAGGTAAAGAACAGGATTAAAAGCAGCGAAAGCATCACTCCAGAGCGAGAGAAAGGAGTGCGGCTTAGTGTCTATCCAAGGACAGCCTTAGAATGCGATCCCTTCAGCGCCGATAAAAGTAGGTCAATCTTTCTGCTTTGCTGAGTCTTCTGGCAGATCGGTGTAGCACGCCGTCACTGTTCACAACTTATCATTTGTGCTCCTCAGCAGACACAGCGTTCAAAAGTTAATGAATTCAATGCAGCTAATTAAATCAACCTTGGCACCCATTCAAAAGGCATCTTGCTTCTTTCCCCCACCCCCCCACCCTTTCTCGGCTGCTGTGTGATGCACACACAGGGATTGGAGGGAGGAGGTTGCTACGAGAGAAAAAGAGAACGGAGCAGTGGGGGAGGTTGTTTTTCATGTTTCATCTCTCTGTCGGGTTTTTTTCACCATCACAGAGATGCTTTTCTTTCTTGTGGGAATGTGACAGGCCCACGTGGCCGCGGCGTTTGTATTTTCCCACTTTAATAAAAACGACCTTTTGTGCCTAATTGCAGGCTTTATAAACAGAGTTAAATATAAGTCAATGTACCTTTGAGTTCCTTGTTGACATTTTGTCATTCTGAATGATTAATTGTAGCAGGGCAGTTGTAAACAAGCATCCCCCTCGCCATCCGCATCCTTCCGTTTGGATGATGCATCTCCGTGATCTGCCCTGGGGACTGTACCTGCTTAGTATTGGAACCATTCCAGGCGTTATCGTGATACTAATATTCCCACTCACTTCAGTAGGCTTTCTGACTAAAAGCAATGGGGTTGCCTCTACAGTAAGGCCATGTCACAGCTGTCAATATTGGTATCATTTTGGATAGGTTTTTAAAGACTCTTTACCCTTTTTATATGCTGTCAAAATATTGACAAACCAGAACTTCACAGAAGGCTCATTAACACAAGCAGTTACTCCAGAAGTAATAACCACTTGACTCACTTTGGCTGTGATCCACAGACCATGAGCTCCAGAGTAAGTGGTTTGCAAGGCACAGCTTTTTGCTCACACGAGTGAGGTAGAAGCAAGAGACAAAAGTTGAGGTTATAACTCCCCCCTCAAAAAAAGAGGTAAAGCAGGGTGGAATTTTTGTATTTATTTTTTTTTACTGTGTAGTAGGTAAGGGGTAGCCAGCTTAGTCAACCTGCGACAGAATCCACCCCCTTTTTTCCTGAGTGAGCAGTCATTTATCCTTGGCGTAGCTCCCTTCACTGTGTGAATGCCTGTAAAAAGGGGCAGTTACTTTAGAGAAGGAGGGGGAAACCTTTTACTTTCTGCAGGACACTTTGAAAATGAATACAAGCTTTGCAGGTAGGAGACTCAGGTGCAATAAAGTCAGTCATAGGACCATAAGGGATGGGAAAAAAGGGGGAGGTTCTAGATTAAGGGGCCTGACTAATGATTGTACAGCACCAGGTACATTGCTTGTACTATATAAATAATAACAAACAAAATAATAATAATAATAATAAATAATAATAATAATAAGGGGACCCTTAATAGGTCTGAGAGCCGTACAAGTTGGTGCTTAAAAGATGCATTCGGGAAGAGGAAGGTGCAGATGATGGATCTGTTCCCTATGCTTGTGTGCATGCCCTCATTTCTGCTCCCTTACCCTGAGCTCAGTCTTTCAGTGCTTTGAGCTAGGAATTGGATCCAGAAACTGAAAAGGAACCAAATACCAACTAGCCACAGGCTACATTTGGCCCTGAGATTCCCCTGGTCTAGATCCTATCTCATGATGGGCAAACTTCAGCTTGGGAGTCTCATGTGGCTCTTGGACAGGTGCTGTCAAAGTGAGGCTCTTGGCCTGCCCTGTCTCAATGGTCTAAATCCTTAATGATCCTCTGTCTTATTTCATTGCGCCTAAGGGCACTTTCACACGATACCAGAGGAGGCAGGAAAACGTGTGCAATTGCAACTCTGTTATTGTGGGGATTAGCGTCTGTGAGAATGTACTATAATCCCCCTTTATCCCACGAGCACACATGTCCTTGTAAGAACTACATATTGGGACCCAGTAATGTGCAAGTGTTCTCACAGGATAAAAGAGGATTAGTGCATTCTCATAGGTGCGAATCCTTACAGTAATTGAGCCATGCTTACAATTGCGCAAGTTAAGAACATATAAGAACATAAGAAGTGCCATACTGGGTCAGACCAATGATCCATCTAGCCCAGCATCCTGTCTCCGACAGTGTCCAATCACGGTGGCCTGGGAGAAGCACCCCACAATGGGGGATCCATTCCCTGTTGTTTTCCCCCAGCTTCCGTCATGTTCCCTGATCCTGTCTGGCTAACAGCTGCTAATGGACCTCTCTTCCAGAAACTTGTCCAAACCTCTTTTAAACTCAGTTATAGTACTGGCCCTTACCACAGGCTCTGGCAGTAGATTCCACAACCCAACTGTACGCTGAGTGAAAAAATATTTTCTTTTAAACTTGCCACCCATGAGTTTCATGGAGTGTCCCCTAGTTCTAGTACTAGCTGAGAAGGTAATAACTGATCGTTGTTTATTAGTTCCCACACCACTCATGATTTTATAGACCTCTAACATATCTCCTCTCAGTCGTCTCTTCTCCAAACTGAAGAGCCCCAACCTACCAAGCCTCTCCTCATACGGGAGCCCTTCCTTGTTGCCCTTCTCTGTACCTTTTCTAGTTCCGCTATGTCTTTTTTGAGATGGGGCGACCAGAAATGCACACAATATTCGAGGTGCGATCGCACCATTGATTTGTATAGTGGCATTACAACATCCTCAGTTTTATTCTCTTCCCCTTCCAAATAATTCCTAACATTCTATTTGCTTTTTTGCTGCTGCCGCACACTGCACACTGGATTTCATTGTATTGTCCACAACCACCCCCAGATCCTTTTCCTGAGGGGTAACTCCTAGTTTAGTACCCAGCATTGTGGACGCATGGTTTTGATTATTTTTCCCCAATGTGCATCACTTTGCACTTGTCCACATTAAATCTCATTTGCCACTTAGATGCCCAGGCACCCAGTGTCGTAAGATCCTGTTGCAGTTCCTCACAGTCTGCTCGTGTTTTAACTAACTTGAATAACTTGGTGTCGTCTGCAAATTTGATCACCTCACTATTAACACCCTTTTCCAAATCATTAACAAATACATTAAACAGCACCGGTCCCAATACAGATCCCTGAGGCACACCACTTTTTACATCTCTCCATTGTGAAAACTGACCATTTAGTCCTACCCTTTGCTTTCTATCTTTTAACCAGTTTCTGCTCCATAGTAAGACACTATCTCCTATCCCATGACATTTTAATATTCTCAAGAGTCTCTCATGAGGGACCTTATCAAATGCATTCTGGAAATCCAGGTACACTATCTCTACTGGGTCTCCCTTGTCCACATATCCACAGTTTTCCTGTCTCCCCTGGTAACACATGAAAGCGCCCTAAGTCTCAGCAGCCGAACCACAGAACACTGGCTCCACCAGCCAATCAATAAGCAGGAGTTGTACACGCGCTTGTAAGCATGTCTTGTGGATCTCAGCCGTAAGAAGGTTTGTTTCGGGGCTTTGGAGTTGGGAAACTTTGCCTATCCTCAACATAACTCCATCCCCTATCCTTAATTTTTTTAATTTTTTACTTATTTATTTATTTATTATAAAATTTGTATGCCGCCCCCTCCTGCTAAAAGCATCTCAGGGCAGCTAACAACATTTTAAAACAGATTAAAAAACAGCAATCATTAAGTTAAAAACTCCACGGTAAAACAAATTACCCCCTACCCCACCCTAACCCAACCCATCTCCCTCGGGAAAGGCCCAGCAGAACAGCCAGGTCTTACATTGTCTACAGAAAGAGGGGAGGTCAGTGGTCAGGTGGACCTCCGATGGGAGGGAGTTCCACAGCCGCGCCGCAGCCACAGAGAACGCCCTCCGCAAGATCGACACACAAGAAACCCAGGGGACCTCGAGGAGGGCACCTCCAGCTGACCGCAGGGGCTGATCCAGGATCCGGTGAGTGAGGCGGTCCTGCAGATAGGCTGAGCCCAGACCGTTTAGGACTTTAAAGGTCTACACCAACACCTTGAATTGAGCCTGGAAGACTATCGGCAGCCAGTGCAGAGAGCGAAGCACCGGGGTAATGTGCTCGCGCTGGCCTGTCCCTGTTAGGAGACGAATCACCGCATTCCGCACCAGCTGCAGTCTCCGAACCAGCACCAAGGGTAGCCCCAGGTGAAGTGCGTTACAGTAGTCCAGTCTCAAGGTAATAAAAGCATGGATGATCGTGGCCAGATTCGAGTCGAAGACATATAGCTGAAGCAGACACACCAGATGTAATTGGCGAAATGCCTCCTTTGCCACAGTCGCCACCTGGACATCCAGGCGGAGCTGCGTGTCCAGGAGCACTCCCAGACTCCGAACCTGAGATACCAGGGCAGGACAGACCCCATCAATGATGGGGGCCACCACTCCCCCGGCCTTCCCCACAACCATCAACTCTGTCTTGTTGGGATTTAACTTCAGGCAGCTCGCCCTCATCCATGCCCGGACCTGGCCTCCCTCATCCATGCCTTCATCACCTCAAGGCTGGACTACTGCAGCACGCTCTACGTGGGGCTTCCCTTGTGCCTGGTTCGGAGGCTGCAGCTAGTGCAGAATGCGGCGGCCCGCCTCCTTCCGGGGATGGGTCATCGGGAGCACGTAACACCTGTTCTCTGGACTCTGCACTGGTTGCCAATAGTGTGCCGAGCCAGGTTCAAGGTTTTGGTGTTGATCTATAAGGCCCTTCATGGTCTGGGTCCCTCGTACCTCAGGGACTGCCTCGCCCTCCGTGCCCAAGAGCGGCTCCTTCGGTCTGCCGGGGGTGCCTTCTTGGAGGTCCCCCGCGGGGGGCCACAATGGAGAGGGCATTCTCGATGACCGTGCCGTGCCTTTGGAACTCCTTTCCAGAGGAAGCTCGCCTGACCCCAAGCCTTTTGACATTCCGGCGAAGTTGTAAAACCTGGCTGTTTGCCCAGGCCTCTGGGGACGGGGGGAGGATGGGTTAGAGGGCTTTATCTCCCCTACCCTATTTATTGTTTTATTGAGTTCCCGGGTCCTGTTTTAATATTTTGATTTGGGTTTTGAGATGTTTTAATTGTTTTTAGATATATTTTATATGTATTGTTTTTATTATTGTTGTAAGCCGCCCCGAACTGTTTTAAAGAGGAACGGGGTAAAGATTTGATAAATAAATAAATCCCCCACAGCCATCAACCCTTCCGGGCCTGAGTTGGATGAAAAAGAGAGCTATAGCTGGGTGTCATCAGCATATTGATGACACCGTACAACAAGCTCCCTAACAACCTCCCCCAAAGCTATATATACACATTAAACAAGAGAGGGGACAGGATAGAACCCTATGGGACTCCACACGTGAGGCCCCGGGGAGAAGATGAAAAATCACCCAGGACCACACGTTGGGTTCTCCCAGCCAGGACAGTGCGGAACCATTCAAGAACCTGCTCGGTTCCCGCAGTCAATCCCTGCTCGGTCCCGCAGCCGAGTCACCAACAACTCATGATCAACGGTATCAAATACAGCTGAAACATCCAACAGGATTGAACGACCCCGGTCCAACTCACGGGAAAGGTCATCAACCAAGGCCACAAGCGCAGCCCCCGTGCCATATCATATCCCAGACGAAAGCCAGACTGAAAATTAAATTAATTCGGTTCAGATGCTCCTGCAGCTGCTGTGCTACCACCCGTTCAATAACCTTCCCTAAAAAGGTTGAGTGCACACCCTCATCTCTGCTCCCGTCCCTGGAGCTCAATCTTTCAGTGCTTGAGGGTAAGGACCAAATCCAGGAATCGGACAGGGGCCAGATAAAAATTAGCTGCCAGCTAGATTTGGCCCACGGGCCAGAGGTTACCCAACCCTGTTTTAGAATGATTATCTCAGAGATAAACCCTAGGTTTAGCCTGATCACATGAACACAGCCGGAGTAATCAAGGTTTATATATTAAACACTATTTCTTACCAGCACTGTCTCCTATAGATACACCCGAGTTTCTGTTATGATGGCACTGGGCATTGTAAACTCATTAAGTCTGCAATCTGCTGTTGCTTCAGTGCCAGTTTAGCCTAGTGGATAAGGCATTAGACTTAGATGGGATGTGAATGCTGGTCTCCCAGGTTTACGGTTGCTGCTGATGCAAGAACCGTCTTGGTGGGTAGCTAAAGACGGCAGAGAGGAATAGGATATGCAGGTCCCATAATACCTGCGCTTGATGGACCTGACTCCTCCTACAGAATATGTGGTTTGGCAGGTCTCCTAAATCTTGGCTAGGGTTTCATCGGTGGAGTTAGAGAACGGACCCACTCCATCGAAGAGGAGTCCTTGATTCAAGTCTTGTTCTTGGGTGTTAGGGCCATCGGTCGTAGCCAAGCATGGTGGCCAACTGTAATGGCAGAGGCAACACCATGGATTGCACAGTCCGTAATGTTCATAGGGGCTTGGAACTGTTACACCCTGCTTCCCTCCTTTGCAGTGCTGCCAGCTGTGTTAGATCAGAAGTGGTTGAGAGGCTTGGTCCCAGAGACATGGTTTTTAAGGATTCATGGATCGCGAGGAGGTATCCGGTGGAGGTTTCATCGGGTATGGAGGGCCTCCATCTTGTGATCGATTTGGCGGGACACAAATTAGGGGTGCTTCTGATATAACGTGCACCGATTTGTACAGCAACATCCCTACATGCTCTAGTCGATCCAGTGTCGGAGGTGGTGTGGCACTTCCCCAAGACCTTGGTCTTGGGGAACTTCAACATCTATGCCAACACCAGTCTTGGAGGGGCAGAGCATGAGTTCATGGCAACCATGGACTTGTCTCAAAGGGTCATCAGCCAGACACATGATGGATGGGGGGCATACCGTGGACCTGATTTTTTGCACCAGCCTTGAGGCGGGGGATCCATTGGTGGGGGAGGTGTCAGCAGCGCCCCTGTCGTGGATGGATCATTACCTCCTGAGGGCCTGTCTCCTGGTGCACGTCTGCCCCTGGAGAGGTGCAGAACCAGTTCGGATGGTTTGCCCCTGGAGACTTATGGAGCCAGCGAGCTTCCGGAATGTTCTGGGGGAGTTACCCTCTGATCTGGACGACCGTTCACTAAATGATCTTGTAGCTCTTTGGAACACCTTGCTGACAAGAGGCGATCGATCGGACGGCTCCTAAGCATCAGTGTTGCAGATCTCCTTGGTTTACAGAAGGTCTGCGGCAACTGAAGCATGAAGGGCGGTAGTTAGAGTGGCGGTGGCGTCATTGGCATGCTGAAGCCGACCAATTGCAACATAGAGCAAGTTTACGAGCCTAAGCTGTGGCTGTGCAGGCAGCAAAGAAGGAGCTCTTTGCTGCCCTCATAGCCTCCACAAAGTCTCGTCCAGTGGAACTTTTCCGGGTGGTGAAGGGGCTGATCAGTTTGGCCTCACTCCGTCTGAAACTGGAGTTTTCCAGTGCCCGCTGTGACATGTTTGTTGATTACTTTGCGGATTCGATCGCTTGTATCCACCATGATTTTAAGGCCACATTTATGGCAATGGGAGAACCAGAGGTTGTGGAAGCCCCGCCTTGTCTGATTTTGTGGG
Source organism: Sphenodon punctatus (assembly GCA_003113815.1). Classification (NCBI taxonomy): domain Eukaryota; kingdom Metazoa; phylum Chordata; class Lepidosauria; order Sphenodontia; family Sphenodontidae; genus Sphenodon; species Sphenodon punctatus. The sequence goes on along the minus strand of QEPC01010552.1, from coordinate 1,655,382 downwards.
ATCTTTTTGGTGGGTGTCGCCTGCTGACGCAGAGGAGGATCTTGGGGCTGTCAGGGCCACCTCTTACAAACTGGACCCGTGCCCGTCCTGGCTGGTCAAGGCCAGTCGGGAGATGCTGGCGCCATTGCTGGCAGGGGTGGGTCAATGCCTCCCTTCGTGAGGGCAGAGTGCCGAGTTGCCTCAAGGAGGCGGTGGTTCAGCCTCTGCTTAAAAAGCCATCACTTGACATTGACTCCCTTGCCAGTTATCAGCCTGTCTCTAACCTTCCCTTTTTAGGGAAGGTTTGTGGCTTGGCAGCTGCAGGGGCATCTGGACAGCGTCAAGTTTTCTTGATCCCTCGCAGTCCGACTTTCGGCACAGAGACTGACCTTATGGCCTTGGTCGACGATCTCTGCCGAGAATTGGATCAGGGTCACTCAAACTTTTTGATTTTGTTAGATCTGTCCGCTGTGTTTGATACCATTGACCATGGGATGTTGGTGACGCGCTTGCAGGACCGAGCTGGGGTGGGCAGGATTGTTCTTGAATGGTTCCACTCTTTACTGGCTGGAAGAACTCAGCGTGTGGTGCTCAGGGATTGTTCCTCTTCTTCTCCCTGGGACCTCGCGTGTGGAGTCCTGCAAGGTTCTATTCTGTCTCCTCTCCTGTTCAATGTGTATATGCAGCCGCTGGGTGAGGCCGTGAGATGGTATAGGGTGCGGTGTCATCAATATGCTGATGACACCCAAATCTACCTCTCCTTTTCATCAGACCTAGACCCGGCAGTCTTGATACTTACCGGGTTCTTGGCGGCTGTGGGGGACTGGATGAGGGTGAGCTGACTGAAGTTGAATCCCGACAAGACGGAGGTGATGGTGGTGGGTATCGAGGTGGCGATAACAGCTCTTGTCATTGATGGGATTTGCATCCCACTGGTCCCCCAGGTTCGTAGTCCGGGGGACTTAATCCACAACTCCGCTTAGATGCTCAGGTGGGGGCTGTGGCGAGGAGTGCGTTTCATCACTTACATCTGGTGCACCGGCTTCGGCCGTATGTTTCAGATGGCGACCCGGCCACCATCATCCATGCTTTCATTACTTTGAGATTGGACTATTGTAACACGTTCTATGTAGGGGTACCCATGTTGACGGTTCAGAGACTGCAGCTAGTGAAGAATAAAGCAACCAGTCTCCTTATGGGGGTGGGCCGCCGTGAGCACGGTGCTCAGGGCTCTGCGCTGGCTGCCTATAGTCTTCCGGCCCTGATTCAAGGTGTTGGTGTTGCCCTATAAAGCCTTATACAGTCTGGGCCTCGCCTATCTGTGGAACCACTTCACCCCTTGCTTTCGGGACCGGCCCGTGTGGTCCACCAGGAGCACCCTTCTTGAAGTCCCCCAAGTTGTTTGGTAGGCAACTATGGAGAAGGCCTTCTCTGTGGCCACCCCTCAGCTGTGGAACTCCCTTCCGGCGGAGGCCCGGATGGCCCGAGACTACTCCTCCTTCCGTTGCCCGTGTAAGACACTGTTTTGTTTGTTTTATATATATGCTATTTTTATATTTATATTATTTTAAATTTTTATACTGTAAGCCGTCTGAGCTGCCTTTAGCAAGAGGGGTGAGGTAGAAGTTATTTAAATAAATAAATAAATAATGGCGCAATCTGTTTCCTGCCCCTCAATCCCAGCCCTGTCAAGGACCCTGTTGCTGGAACTCAGAAGAGCTGGCTTGTATTTCTGGCCAAAAACTACTTATGTAGCCTACTCTCTCTGTGCCTTGGTTTTCTGATTTCAAAATGGGGTTGATAAAGCAGCCTCCTAGGACTTGATAATTCATTCATAGCCATTAATTACTCAGAAACTGCCATCACGATGCACACAAAAGAAAGCAAACCTTCCTCTCTGACCAATTTTGAAAAAAAGTACAGAAAGCATTAGTGTGCCGGTTCACTGACATATTTCTAGCCTGAGTCAGTCATATCAGACTCTTATCATATCAGTCTTAATCACCATCTAACTTTTCATAGGCCTTTCAACGAAGCAGCTGCTCTCATGTCCTGCTGAAGCTGAAGGCTAATCCTCTCTTCACACTGAAAGCCAGGCTGCAAGGTTTCGTAGGAGTGGGCTGCGACAATGGTTTCTAGCGCTAGAGTTTCCCAAGGTATTACATTCCACTACATCCTTCCCAGGCACATGCTTGTATGCAAGGCGGGAACTATTCCCTTTCCATCTACAGCTTGGGAATGAGATAAAAAAAGTCTGCTTTCCTTGCTGAGAGAGAGTGATTGGTTGCCAAGTTGGTCTCAAATAGAGTTGAAATGGGTACCCGGAAAAATGTGTAAACCTGTTGAACCTATGCTACCCAAACTAAAAATGGCAATTTTGAATAATAATGGATATTTTTAAGGAGACGTGATCTGTGCAAACTGTATCGGGTATTGAGGGCATCCATCTTGTGATTATCTGGCCGGAGACAGATTGGGGCTGCTGCTAGTATACCGCACACTACCTGTACGGCAGCATCTCTGCACGCTCTTGCAGAGCTAGTGTCGGACGTGGTCTTGTAGTCCCCGAGGGTGCTGGTTCTGGGGCAGTTCAACATTCACACCGACGCCAGTCTTGGGGGAGCAGAGCACGAGTCTATGGCCTCCATGACAACCATGGGACTGTCTCAGAGGGTTGTTGGCCCAATACATGATGGGGGACGTACCCTAGACCTGATATTTTGCACTAGCCTGGAGGTGGGGGATGTGTTGGTTGGGGAGGTGTCAGCTGTGCCTTTGTCATGGACGGATCATTACCTCTTTCAGGCTGGTTTCCTGGCACGTTTGTCCCTGGAAAGGTGCAGAACCAGTTTGGTTGGTTCGCCCCTGGAGACTTATGGAACCAGAGAAGTTCCTGAATGCTCTTGGGGAGTTACTCTCCGACCTCGACGACTGTCCGCTCAATGACCTCGGTAGCTCTCTGGAATACTTTGCTGACTGAGGCCATAGACCAAACGACTCCCAGGCGTCTGCTCCCTAAGCGCTGACAATGCAGGTCCCCCTAGTTTATGGAGGACCTGCGACGGATGAAGCATAAAGGGCAGCAGTTGGAGCGACAGTGGTGTTGTTCTCGTGCTGAAGCCAACCAAACGGTTGTGGCATAGAGTTAGTTTAAGAACCTATGCTGTAGCTGTGCGGGCAGCAAAGAAGGCGTTCTTTGCTGCTCTCATAGCATCCGCAAAGTCGCATCCAGCTGAGCTTTTCCAGGTGGTAAGGGGGCTGGTCAGTCCGGCCTCCCTCCGCCTGGAACTGGAATCCCCCAGTGTTCGCTGTGACATGTTTGTTGACCTTTTCGTGGATAAAATTGCTCAAATTCATCACGACTTCGATGCTGCACTTGATGCAATATGAGAAGCAGAGGTAACGGAAGCCCCACTTTGTCCTGTTTTATGGGATCAGTTTCATTGGGTGTCGCCCACAGATGTGGCAGATGTCCTTGGGGCAGTTAGAGTTACCTGTTGTGAACTGGACCGTGCCCAACCTGGTTGGTTAAGGCCAGCCGGGAGATGCTGGGGCTGTTGCTGGCAGGAGTGGTCAATGCCTCCCTTAGGGAGGGCAGGAAGGCGGGCTGCCTCAAGGAGGCGGTGGTGTGGCTTCTGCTTAAAAAAAACATCACTTGACATTGACTTCCTCGCCAGCTATCAGCCAGTCTTCTAACCTTCCCTTTTTAGGGAATCCCTTTTTCTGGATCCCTCACAGTCGTTTTCATACAGGTTTTGGCACCGAGACTGCACTTATGGCCTTGGTCAATGACCTTCACCGTGAGCTGGATCAGGGCAAAACGACCCTTTGATCCTATGAGATCTGTTGGCTGCATTTGATAACGTTGACCACAAGATGCTGGTGACTCGCTTGTGGGACTGAGCAAGGGTGGGCGGAATTGTTCTTGAATGGTTCCATTCCTTCCTGGCTAGGAGAACTGAGCAGGTGCTGCTGGAGAAGTGCTCATCATCTCCCCGGGACCTCACGTGTGGAGTCCCGCAAGGCTCTATTCTGTCCTGTCTCCTGTTCAACGTGTACATGCAGTCTATGGGTGAGGTCGTGAGAGGGTTTCATGTACAATGCTATCAGTATGCTGATGACACCCAACTTCACCTCTCATTTTTAGCAGACCCAGGCCCAGCAGTCTCGGTGCTTATGTGGTATCTTGTGGCTGTGGGGGACCGGATGAGGGTGAGCTGTCTGAAGCTGAATCCTGACAAAACGGAGATGATGCTGGTGGGAGGGACAGAAGGAGCGGTGGCCCCCGTCATTGATGGGTTAGGTCCTCTGTTGGTTTCTCAGGTCCGTAGTCTGGGAGAGCTCCCCGGCATACAGCTCCACCTAGATGTCCAGGTGGCAGCTGTGGTGAGGAGCACTTACCGCCAATTACACCTGGTGCAACGGCTTCAGGGCCATATGTCTCGGACTCTGACCTGGCCACCATCATCTATGCTTTCATCACCTCAAGACTGGACTACTGCAATGCGCTCTACGTGTGGCTACCCTTGGTGACAGTTCGGAGACTGCAGCTGGTGCAGAATGTGGTGGCCCGTCTCCTTACGGGGACAGGTCGTCGTGAGCACATTACACCAGTGCTTCGTTTTCTGCACTGGCTGCCTATAGTCTTCCAGGCCCGATTCAAGGTGTTGGTTTTGACCTATAGAGCCCTACAGGGATATAAATGTTGCAAATAAATAAATAAATAAATAATACACGGTCTGGGTCCTGCTAACGTGCAGGACCGCCTCACTCTCCAGGTCCTGGATTGGCCCCTGTGGATGGCCTTGAGCGCTCTTCTCAAAGTCCCCAGTCTCTCTTGGGTAGCGACTATTGGGAGGGCGTTCTCAGTGGCCACACCTAGGCTGTGGAACTCCCTCCTGACAGAGGTCTGCTTGGCCCCGACCTTCCTTCTTTCCTAAGATAGTGTAAGACCTGACTGTTCCACCAGGCTTTTGGTGAGGGAGATGGGTGAAGGGTGGGGGATGAGGAGGGTTTTTTAAACTTCACCTGTGCGTGCTGATTTTATATTATGGATTTTTAAATGTATGTTTATGATATGTATATTATATATATATTATTGTTTATAGTGTTGTGTGCTGCTGATATCAGGAGGGTGTGGCCTAAAAATTTGGCGAAATAAATAACCATTTCGGCTTCTTAGGGAACTTTCTGATGTGACATAACGAGCTTCATTTGCCTCTGGGAGGCAAATGAAATGTGGCTTTCGTCACGTGGTAAAAGTAAAGCCACGCAGCTTTGGTGAAAATCATACGCGACCTGCAGAACTGGATTTTCCAGCTTTGTATGCTGTACGTGGTTGCCACCGAAACTGTGCGGCTTTGCATTCCCACGTGACAAAAGCCGCGCCTCATTTGCCTCTCGGATTTTTCCCCGGGGGCAAATGGGGTGCATTATGTCACGTCAGAAAGTGCCCTCAGTCTGGTTAGTATTTTGGCTACGTCATTTTGCACAATAACGAGTACCCATTTTTGGTGGCAGATTATTGTTTGGGTATTCCAAGGGGAACCTGAAATTGAGAATGATACCCGTAAATTACAAACCAGCTACCTATTTCAGCTCTAGAAAAAGATGGAGACAAAATAGTTCTGATGGTACCTTTTATTGGACCAACTAGTTATTCTTCTGGTTTCTCTTGGGTGAAAGGGACCTCATTTCCTCCTTTCTCTTTAACCCCTTCAGTTTAGTTTCTACTGTTGGTTTACAACCGTTGGCCATTTCCCATCACTTTGGAGGAGTGTCCAGCAGGTCATAATGGAGTGATCCAGTCTCTGCTATTCACTCAGCTCCTCAAAGTCAGAGGTTACATCCTCCAACCTATTTGACTAACAGTCATTAATGGACCTATCCTCCAAGAATGTATCCAATATGAGTTGTTTTTAAATCTTGACCAAATACTCTGGCAACAAGTTCCACAAGTTAATTGTGCATTAAGTAAAAAAAACAAAGCTTCCTTTTATTTCTTTTAAAACTGCTGCCAGTTAAGCTTCATGAACTGTCCCCTAGTTCTTGTGCTATTTGAGAGGGAAAATAACTCCCTATTTACTCATTCCACACCACTCATGATTTCACAAGCTTCTATCACATATCCTCGGTCATCTCTTCTGCAAGAGAAAGAGCCCTAACCTATCAAGCTTCTTCTCGTACGGGAGCCGTTCCATACCCGTGATCGTTTTCGTTGCCATTCCCTGTACCTTTTCCAGTTCTACTATATCTTTTTTTGAGATGTGGAGACCAGAACTGCACACAATATTCAAACTGTGGTCGCATCATAGATTTATATAGCAGCATTATATTTTCTGTCTTATTCGCCATCCCTTTCCAAATAATTCCTAATGTTCTCTTGCTTTTTTTTTTTTTTTTTTTTTTTTTTTACTGCTGCCACACACTGAACTGAGGTTTCCAATGAATTGTCCACACTGAGAGGTAACCCCTAATTTAGAATCCAACACTGAGTAGGTATTGTTAGGATTATTAGTTGCACATCAGTTGTTAGTTAGGTGTTAGTTAGTTTACTAACCAACAACTAACAAAGTTGTTAGCCGTGTTAGCTGCACATCACTTTGCACTTGTCAACATCAAATTTCATCTGCCAGTCTTCGCCAGATCCTTCTGTAATTCCTCACAGTCCACCCCAGTCTTGAATAACTTTGTGTCATCTACAAAGCAGATCACCTCACTCTTTATGCCCTTTTCCAAATGGTTAATGAATATATTAAGCAACACCAGTCCCAGTACGGATCCCTGGGGCACCCCACTATTCTCTCCATTGTGAAAACTGGCCATTCAATCCTATCCTTTGTTTCTTATCCTTTAACCAGTTACTAATCCATGATAGGACTTGCCTCTTATCCCAAGACTACTTAGTTTCCTCAAGAACCTCTCAAGGGGGACTTTATATCAGCCAACTCACCCGTATCCACATGCTTGTTGAAACCCTAAAAAAATCCCAAGAGATTAGTGAGACAGGACTTCCCTTTGCTGAAGCCATGTTGGCTCTTCCTCATTAAAGTCATGTTTATTAGTAGTTCTGCAGTTTCATATTTGAGTTCCTTCAGAACTCTTGGGCGAACACCATCAGAGTCTTGGTGATTGGTTACTAGTTAATTTACAAATTTGCTCTGGAATCATGTTGATTTATGGCAGTTCTGATGTACTTGGAAAAGGTGTTTTTTTAAATTGGTTTTTGCATCTTTTAGCAATTCACTCTTCAAATTCCTTCTTGGCCTGCCTTATTCACTTTTAATTTCTAATTTGCCAGTGCTTATGCTCTTTCCCATTTTCCTCATTAGGACTAGCTTTCCATTTTTAAAGGACTCCAATAGCCTCCTTCACCTCACCATGGAGCCACACTGGCATACATTCGGCCTTTGGGTTATGTTGCTGCGCAGTTAACTGGATACGCGAGCTGAGTTCGACAACGTCCTATACAAGGATGGGGAACCTTCTCCCCCCTAAGGGCAACTTTGACACTTAGTACATTCTCTGAAGGTTGCGTAGAAGCTGGGGGAGTGGGTGCTACAGGGGTGCACTCAGGAAGAGAAGGGTGGACCATCATGGATCTGTCCCCTGTCCTTGTCTGCATGGCCTCCTCTCTGCTCCCTTACAACCTGAGCTCCATCTTTCAGTGCTTGGGGGTAGGAATTGGACCTAGGGGCCAGATGTAGGAACGGGAAAGGGGCCATTAAATAACTAGGTGCAGGCTGCATCTGGCCCCCAGGCCTGAGGTTCCCCACCCCTGCCCTAGTAGAAATGAGTCAGCCTCATTTACATCACAGTTGTGGAGAATTATATGTCTAAATCCTGCCGGTGATGAAGCAGCCCCTGGGGGCTGTCATTTTCAGACACACCACAAGCAAGCATCCTAAACAAACCCTGACCCTATGCCTCCCTCCACTCCGCTAGCCCAAATCCTCCTAGGATTCCTTAGAAAGCTGCGATCTGGCCAGGCTCCTCTCCTCAATTGCTATTCCTGGCATAAAACAAGCTTGACAGAACATTACCAGGAGTGTAAAAATAAACCCTGTGCAGCTTCAACAGGAGCGGCTCGAAGCCCACTGGCATTCTCCCTCGAATACTACGCGAGTTACCAGCCAGCACAAGCAAGCTACTTCCCAGGATGGTCTGGTATGCCCCAGGGGGAAACAGCGAGCCGGGCGAGTGATGTTCAGTCCTTGCATCTGAATCAGCACACGGGCAACATTACTCCCCCATTTCCTGGACCAGTTTCCCTAGATCGTTTTCATTACAGCCTCTTGGGGCATTTTTACATGGGACAGCTTTTCCCCATATTTTAAAAGTCCAGGTTGGAGAAACCCCCGCGGAGGGGGCGGGGGTTAGACACTCCTCCCCGGCCCAGAAATTGCCCGGGCACCATTGGAAAACAGCCGCACCGGGTGACTCCCGGATGTTTTGAGACGTGGACCTGGCAAGACCCAGATAGCTGAGGTCTTACAAGTCCATGTCTGAAAACCTATCCACAACTCAGACTTTTAAAATATGGGGAAACGCTCTCCTGTGTAAAAATGCCCATAGTCTCTCAGGTCTTTCCCTCTCCTCCAGTCATCTCTTCTTCATGTTTTAATGTGAAATGGGCAGGGAAAGATGATGCCAACAACGAAAGTCAAAGCATGGTAGAAGGAGGTCTTTGCCTCTCTTTCCATCCACACTCTGTTAGAATCGTTAGAGTGGAAAAGACCACGGTCATCGAATGCAACCCTCTGCTCCAAACAAGACACCCCTAGCTTACGGCATCTCAGACAGATGCTTGTCCAGCGGGTTTTAGGGAACTTTCTCCCTTCCCACAGGCCACTTTGCGTATTAGTACGGGCAGCTTCTCTGTGGACCACATAGGAGCGGGGAGCCAAATGCCTTTATTGCAAACAAGGCAACGGCCTTGTACATGATGAGGAGGCTCCACATCATGGATCCCCTATCCTTGCATGCATGCCCTCAACTGCGCTCCCGTCCTGAGCTCATTCTTTCTGCTGGATTTTGAGTCTTGACAACCGTGACTAAGTCGCGGCAGAACCCCATTCGCACCGGCGGTGCTTCTGTCGTCCGCCTCCTCCCCTGCTGCGCCTTTGACTTGCGGGTGTTTTGCCGCTGCGCCGTCAGTTGTGAATGTGGTATCGGTGCTTGAAAGTAGGAACTAGATCCATAAGCCGGTTTCAGAAACTGGAAAGGGATCAAACACAAAAGTCACAGACAAGATATGCCCATGGGTCAAGGGTTTCCCACCTTTGCTCTGTAGATGGCAACTTTCCAGAGCTTTGGCTATTCTCTGTAATGCCAGAGACCAGATTTCTACAATTCTAAATGACGTAAAACCTCCGTATTTACATGAAGTAATTAGCCATTGCTTCTTAGGAAGGGCCACTGTGGGTTAAGCCCAGTAAAAATAAAAATCATGCTTAGAGTTGGGCATTGGTAAATAAGAGCTCCTCGTTGTAAAACTGCAGCCTCGCGAAATGTAAATTGCGGCAAAAAACCCCAAACCCCAGGCCAACAAGTTTACAAATCTTGGAACACAAAACAAAGCAGGAAGGGATGCTGCCGCTAAATGTTCATCTTCTCACACAATGAAACAGTCTGGGCTTCATTCCGCACACCCAGGTGCTGGAGTTATTTTTAAGCCATGGTCGCAATTGCGGAAGCATCGCTGAACTAAACACCCAGGGAGATTGGGCTACTGACCTTTGGCCAAATGCCTTTATTGCAAACAACATACTCTCACCTCACACTCATTCAAATTGATCGGTCACGCACACTAGACCAGGGGCGTAGCTAGGGTGCAATGGGTTCCTGGCCAAGTAGTCAAGATAGGCCCCCCTTCTTTGTGTCCTGCCAACGGGCCTAGGGGCGCTGCTATCAAACACACAAGACACCCAAAATGCAGCTAGCCTATTAAGTACATTATGCCATGAAAAGAGACATATATATAACCAGTTCCGTTGTGCCCCCATAATCAATTAATGCTGCCCCCACCCCATAAGCACTTCATTCGCACCTCCAGGGCATCATGAATTGATTATATGGGGAGCATAAATGAACTGGTTATGGGGTGGGAGTGCGGGTTTAAGGACAGTATTCCTGTAGCAGTAACTTCAACATGGGAAATAGGGCCCATATATTGTAAATGTTTTGTGGGAAGGGGAATTAGTGCAAAGAGGGCTCTGCCCCCTGGTGAGAGCAGGAGGACATCCCTATGGAGGTACTAAGGGAGGGGAGAGGTTCTAACGGGAAAAGGAAGTTGGGGTTTTTGCTGTACCTGCATTTATTGTAAAATTGGGGTAAAATTGGAATAATTGGGGGGAGGGTGTTTTTGCTTATGTATACTGGGGTTTTGTTTGAAATGGGTTTTGGGGGGTTGTTAAGACTTTTTGATATATTGATTTTGATGTATTTTGTATGGATTTATTGGACTGAACCCTTCCCCGGGTGAGAGCAGGTGGATGTGGGGAGAGAAGGGCTCCCTCCCTGGTGGCAGCAGGGTGGGTTGGATGGGGATGATGGTATTGTTAATGAATTGTCTGATGTAAAATGAATTATAGGGAGATTAATGGAACTGTTAGGGGGTATTTATTTTGATTGTATTGATTTTGTGGACCTATTTTTTGGGGGGGTTGATTGTATTGATTTTTGTGAAATTTCTGTATTTGATTATGTTGTATGCCACCTCGAGCTGTTCGTGGGAGAGTGCGGGATATAAATTAAATTTGAAATGAAAAATGAAATTAAGAAGACAAGTTAGTGAAATAGCAGCCATAATAATCTCAGAACCATATTTGCAGATTGATTTTCCAAGATAGAATAGATATTGCTTTACATCCTAAATTCCTACCTAAGATAGGATAAGTAAGAGTTGTGAGAAGAATGTGGCCCTTTTTACACGAGTCTCTCCCACCCATGAACATACAGATTTCTGCATGTTCATGGGTGGGGGAGCCCCGTGTGAATGATGCAGCGCGCGCACTTGCCGTCACTGGCAGGTGTGTGCACCCACCTAACACGCATTCCCACTCACCCCCCACTCGTACCCACGCACGGAGAAACCGGGGGTTGCTCCGTGGGTGCAGATGGGGGAGGGAGTGGGGATGCGTTTGCGGCCGTGTGCATGTCCCGCCCATGCCCCGGCGCACTCACGGACCACCACCCGGCGGAGCCGTGTAAAAACTGCCTGTGAGGAGCCACTCCAAGAAGAACAGAAGGTTGCTGCCTTGTAAATAAGGTTCTTCGAGATGGCTCCTAACATTCTCACAACAAGCACCCTTCCAGCCCCGCATGAAATTTTTTTCTTATATTCCTAGAAAGAGTTGGAAGGAACTGTCTTTCTGAGGGGGAGAGCGATTTTTATACTAGAGACGCTCGCGACCATCACGTGGTCTATTATTTGAATAGGGTGAGCATGCACCACCCAGTTGTGAGAATGTTTGCAGCCATCTCGAAGAACCTTCTTTACAAGGCAACAACCGTTTCTGATCACGCACATGGGGAGGAGCAGCTTTATCTCCCATGTTCTGCTGCTGCTGCACTACTAGCAGGCAGAGGCAGGTGAGGGCTGGGAACACCCCCCACCCCTCTTTCAGTCCTGGACTCCCCTTCATTGTTTGTAGTCACAGAACGCGTGTTGCTGAAGGAAAGCTAGAATGGTCGCCAACTGGAAATATTTGCTCTACTGACTCCCACTGAACAGCATAGGTGCTGTTCAATGAGAGTCTGCTACTGCCTTAACTATAGAGCCACAGTTGTGGCTCTATAATACTACCACTATTTATAATTTCTATAGCACTACTAGGCATACACAGCGCATTACAGTCACATCTTTTGGAGACAAGTCGCTGCCTGGTGAGCTTACAATCTAAGATGGACAAGACAGACACACACACATTCCCATTTTACAAATGGGGAGCGGAGACTGAGAGGTTGTGACTTGCCCCAAGGCCACCTAGTGAGTTCATCGGCTGAGGGGAAATTCAAACCCTGGTCTCCCTGTTCTAAGTGCAGCACCTTATCTACTACACCATACTGGCTCTTGACACTTGCCTGAAGCCCAAGCTACTGTAAACGCTGTGTGCATGTATGCAAGCTATACAGATATAATAGAACTGGGAAAAGTTCACAAAAGGGCAACAAGGATGATGGCAGGGATGGATTGACTTCCATATGAGGAGAGGCTCAACAGGTTGGGGTTGTTTAGTTTGAAGAAGAGGCAATTAAGGGGGGGGGGGAATATGACAAACGTTTATAAAAACATGAGTGGTGTGGAGAAAAACGGAACTGTTGTTTGCCCTTTTCTCACATAAGGAACAAGGGGACACTCTCTGAAGTTAAATGGCGGCAGATTTAAAACAAACAAAAGCAAGAAAGAACATAACATCATAAAAAGTGCCGTACTGGGTCAGACCAATGGTCCATCTAGCCCAGCATCCTGTCTCTGACAGTGGCCAATCACGGTGGCTTGGGAGAAGCACCCAACAGGTCACAATGAGGGATCCATTCCCTGTCGTTTTCCCCCAGCTCCTGTCATGTTCCCTGATCCTGTCTGGCTAATAATACCTTTTTCACTCAGTAGAAAATGCAGTTGTGGAACTCATTGCCAGAGGAGGCAGTGAAAGACAACAGCATAACTAGCTTCAGATGGAAACAAGATATATTCTTAGAGGATAGAGCCAAAAATACTTAGTAGTTGGGGCTTGAACCCCTGGGCTACCAGAAGCTGGGAGTGGTTAGCAGGAGATGGGCCATGCCTCCATGACCTGTACTTGTACTTCTCTCAAGCTACTATAGCTGGCCACTGTCAGAGACAGGATGCTGGGCTTGATGGACCATGAGTCTGACCCAGTATGGCGCTTCTTATGTTGGTCTATGAGTCCTCAGTTTATATCCCACGATTCCTTACGGAAACATCTACACGGGCTGCAAGCAGAGCAGAGCAGAGAGGTCGTTTCTCCAAGCCTCTCAGTGAAGGACCCCGGGATATTCTCTCACATTCATTATAACACTCAAGTGAGAACACAGGGAAATACAGTGCCTGGGTCCGACTGTGAGCTCCAGCTACTGGTCAGAATGTACCAGCGTGACTGCTAATCTTGATATAAACTGCCTTAACTCTCAAGTCTATAGTTCTTGGTGGCTGCTTCACAGCTTTGGAACTGCCTTTCCCCTGCAGGTTCACTAAAGCCTGAGCATTTTCCAGAGGCAATTTAAGACCTATTTATTTGGCCAGGTGTTCAACCTGAGGGGATAGGGTTTGAGATGCTGTTTCAAACAGGATTTAAAAAAAATAAAAAATAAATTAAAATATATATTTTTACACAGTTTGGATTTTTAAATTGGTTTTATTTTACATATTGCTTTGCTATCCACTCTAAGCCTTAGGGGAAGAACATGTAATAAATTGAAATAAATAAATAAAATAAATAAGAGAGAGAGTGAGCAAGAGCGTGCGTGTGTGTTTATTATAGATAATGATAACAAAGTTAAGACCCCAGTCTCCTGAGATCTTGCATGCACACCAGGCCTGGGTTCTCTTTGACTGCCCAGCTGACATGACACAATTTACTTGTACACAGCATCTTCCATACCATGTATCACAGAAAATGCAAGGGAGAGAGGAAGGCAAGATTTAGAAAAGACAGAGAGAGGAAATGATTCACTGGTTCACAGACAGAGAGACTTAAATTGAAGGCCCGGCACTTTCCCCTAAACTGGACTGGCAATCTGAGAATATCATTATCTAGGAGAATTATATTCGTCATTGTAAAACACTTGGGCAAAAAGTGCGAAGTACTACTGTTATTCAGGCTTTGCACTGTTATTTGACCTGAACCAGAAAGTGAACTCTGCTGTAGTGGGATGAATGGTTTGCATACCAGTATTGACAGCTCACTTGCCCCTACTATGTACCGTAAGAATAATTTGCACTGCCTCAGTCCCCTCTACCAGCCAGCTGCTTTAAACGCACAACTGCAGACAGCACTTGCAAAGAGGACATTGATAACTGTTCACCCTCTTTACAAGCCTTTAACAAGAAGGAAAACTACTACCGTTCTTGAAGAGTTTGCAGCCAAAGGGCATTTCAGGACTTGATTAAAAAAAAAAAATTTAAAAAAAAATTATTTAGGGAAGTTATCGCTCTTCTCGGAAACTTTGCAAGAGTCTGTTATTTTCAGGGCTCAGCAGCCGTTTTGCAGTTCACAGGTTTAACCCACAGAAACACTGAAGTGTGATGTTACTAATAATGGCCTACGAGACTGGAAAGCCCCTTTGAAGCTCACGGCGCTGCAGTGCATCAGGGCCGACACGCCTGAGCAGCACATTTGAATAACTATACTGACAGCCCTCGGGGGAAGCACCAGGATGTGACTTCAGCTTTGGGATGCTCTCCACAGCAGAGAATACCTCAGAAAGGTACGGAGGGGCGGAGCTGGGATTTCCACTGCCTCATAGTAAAGAGTATTTCTGTTCCGCACTGACTAAGAACTTCCCTATACAAAAACTTGTATTCACCCCTTTGGGTCCATAACAACAAGACTTCAATGACCAGGGATGGTCTTTGAATCTGTGGGGCCCTGGGCGAAGATAAAATGTAGGGCTCCTGGTGGCTCCACCCCCTCCGTTGTGGTCCCGCCTCTTCACGGGCAATGTCCGCGGGGCCCTAGAGGCAGTCGTGTTTGGGGCACCAATGAGAGAAAGTAGAGGTGCCTCCTGTTGCCCTGGTGAATACAGGGGCAACTGGGGGGGCCCAGAAGCCGAGAAAATAATGAGGTCCGAGGCGGTCACGTTGGGGTAAGGCTGGCCCTGCCAATGACTAGGCAGACCAAAGCTTCCCAAACAATGGATCAGTCCTCCATGTGGGGGAGGTGGATCCCCCATTCACCACTGGAGGATGGGGTCTCTACCCTGATTGTTATTAATATACTTTTGGATGTCTCTGTAGCTGTCTGGGATTATTTATTTATTTAACAGATTTTTATCCCGCTCTCCCCACTTTAGTGGCTCAGAGCGGCTAACAAAACCATAAAAACAACAATATAAAAACACTTAAACAATTTAAAACATTGATCATAAAAACACACCCTCCCCCCTATCCCTACCCACTCCACCCTCCCCCATGCCGAATGCCTGAGGGAACAGCCATGTTTTACAGTTCTTCCGGAAGGTCCGGGGCCAATTGCGTCCCCACCGGGAGTGAGTTCCACAGGCTCGGCGCAGCGACTGAGAACGCCCTGCTCTGTGTGGCCTCCCGAGACACCCGGGGGACCTCCAACAGCATGTCCGCAGCCGACCGCAGGGGCCGATCCAGAACCCGAGGAGTGAGGCGGTCCTGCAGGTAAACAAGGCCCAGACTGTGTAGGGTCTCACAAGGGAATCATAGGGTCACTCTCCACCAGGGGTCAGGAAGCTCAAGTCCAGGGGCCAAATCCATCCTGCAGCTAGTTTTTAGTTGGAAGCTTTCCAGCTCCTGGACCTAGTTCCAACCCCTAAGCACTAGAAGGCTTAGGACAAGGGAGGAGGGCAGGCACACAAGGACAGGGGACAGATACACGGCACAGATCCATAATCCGGACCCTATTCCTGAGTGCACCCTTTAACCTCACCTCCCCACAACTTTTATGCAGACCTTGAAGCTGGCACTAGTTTTCAAAGTGGTCCCTGGGACGGAAAAGTTTCCCCACTCCTACTCTACACGCCATGTTAATCACGAAGGAAATCAACCCTGTCTTACTGTGACATCATCCTGCGATGAAGCAGTTCGATCAAACATTTATGCTGCCACCCTATGGGCTCTTCCCACTGGGGGAGTCCTTTCATGTCAGTATAAACTCCGGAACTATGTGAATCTACAGACTGGGGCTCTCTGCCCCATTTGTCAGATGTCAGGCAGAAGCAGGGAACCTGGCCTACACTGAGACCACATTCTGACGAACAGAGGTAAACTTCGGTAATTACTTCGGTTAAATTAAACTGAAGTAACTACTCCACTTCAGTTGTGTTCAGATGATTTAATTGAAATTGAAGCTACTACTCCCCTTTAGTAACGATTCAGATGAACAGTGTAAACCGAAGTAGTACTGTGTCAATTTCCCGCTAGCTGAGACGTAATGCTCTCCAAAATGAGGTCACCCACTCCCCTCACACTGATGAGCGTTCACACGAATGGTTACTTCGAAATACAAACAGAAAGGAAGTATCTACTCCTCGTTTTTCAGGAGTATATATTACACTTCCTAATCCTAACTAACTTCTGTTTAGCTCTGTTCATGTAAACGCTTCAGAAGTAAAACCGATGTAATGGCCAACTACATCTAATGAACTGTTCGTGGGAACACAGCCTGGGCCACTTCATGAAAGTGACCGGTCTCACTTTTTCCTGGTCAGTTTCATGATACGTGGTTCCCTCCAGTCTAGGGCAATACTGACTATACTGATTAAGGGAGCCTGGTCGAGTTCATCAAGCGATTCTGTGTGGTGAAGGGTGGCCTGGCTGAGCAATGCCAAGTAGCAGGATGGTGGCACTGAACAGATATTAATTGTGCACCATGTTATCGGCTGCATCGTGGGTCGCTTCAGGAGTTTCCTAGATGCGTTTGGGGCAGCAAACCTGTATTTACTCCGTGGAAAATCCCATGTTTGATGCAACCAAACGTAGCTGGAACCCCATAACTTAGGCAGCTGGAAAAGCAGCCAGCGTTGTGTGTAGTGGCCAGCGTAATGTCTAGCCACAGAGGCAAAGAGTTTGGGAAGCAGTGACGTAGAGCGTTTCTCTGTATCAAACCATCATGCGCTCTGGAGAAAGTTGCTTCAGTTTGTTTGTGCGTACAAAGTATTCTGGAGCAAGTGGCAATTTGCATTGGGGGGGACTTGATGGGGGGGACTTAAACTGATGCTTGTTCCAGTGAAAACGTTTCCCACAGAGACTCAATGGGACACGTACTCCCTTTAGTAATTCTTAACAGCTCAATTTTAATGTCGGGAGGCTGGTGGAGCAGGATAACATCACAAGCTAGATAATCTTGCCAATCTCATTCCTGAGGTTGCTGCCCTGCAATCCAGTGACCGGGGAGATAAAAATCTAGATACCCTAGAGGGATAAGAGTGCTTTCTCAAAAGGCAACGTCAATGTCATGGTACCTTACGAAGCATTTTTGTGGCGGGAACAGTCCGTCTCAACTGAATATCTTCAGGAAATGATGTCAGAGGAAAAGGTTTGGAAAAGGCCCCCTTGCTTTTTCCTAACCAAAAATTTGTTAGAAATAGACTCAAAATGGAGACCGTGTTGCCTCCTGGCCTGGCTCCAACGCAATGCAGTTTTGCACCACAGATGGGACCATAACCATTTTAGGTATTAGCATAATCTGGGGATGTACCTATGGCCAACAGAGTACTGTAACCAGATCATGGAATGACAGAACTGGAACATACTCCCCCAACACAGTTCTATCTTGGGGTGTAGATGAGATGCTGATTACGATGATGAATGGGAATTCAACTAGAATCAGAGAGCTGCAAGGGACTGTGAGGGTTGCTGAGTACAGTCCCTTGTTTAGAGCAGGATTTGCCAAACAGAAATCATCCCAGGCAGATGCTCATCCAGTCTCTTCCTTATAACTGCCAATGATGGAGAATCCACAAGGTCTCTGGGTAGCCCATTTCATTGCCTGGCTGCCCTGATAGGATTTTTTGCCTGATGTTCAGCCTAAGGCTGCATGCACACGTTAGGAAAGGGGAGGGGACGAACACGAGATTGACTCACATTAGAGCAGTCAAGTGAAACCCCCGATCATGGGCATGGCGTGGGGGTTATCCATGTTATTTTCCCTTCTCCCATTTATTTATTTAAGATTTTTTTTTTTACCTCGTCCTTCCCAGATGGCTCAAGGTGGCTTACAAAACAAGTAAAAACAATACAGCATAAAAAACACAACAACCCCCAACCATTCCTCTCCCCGCTCCCCACCACAACCCCCCCCCAACCAACCCCTCACACCCCTACCCCAAACCTCCAATTCCCTACCGCTGCCTGCCGAGCGCCCTAACAAATAAAAAAGTTTGATTTTCATTAAAATAAAAAACGTGATGCAGGGCTGGATTTTGAGCCCCGTATTACATTATTTATTTTAACGTGAGAAGGAAAAAATAACATGAAAAACCCTGTGCCCACGATCGGAGGGGTTTTATGTGACCGCTCTAACGTGAGTGAAATTCACATTAGTCTTCTCCTCTTTCCTAACGTGTGCAAGCAGCCGAAATCTCCCTGGCTGTGGCTTGTACCCATTGCCCTGCCCTCCACAGCAAGAGAGAACCATTATTCTCCTCCTCCTTTATAGCAACCTTTCAAATACTTGTATTCCAAACCCTTTCTCTCCGTTGCTCGTCTGCACCTTCTCCAACTTTTCTATGCCCTTCTTAAAATGGAGGTGCCCGAAACTGGACTCAATACTTCAGCTGGGGCCTAATCAGAGCTCAGCAGAGTGGCACAATGGCTACCTCGGTCTTGCATACAACACTTCTGTTTATACAACCTAAGATGGCATTAGCCCAATTTGCAACACTGCTGACTCCTCCTCAGTTGGAGATCCACAGCTCCTCCTGTTATGCCCCAGGCAAGTAAAACAAGACACTCAAGCCTGCTCCTTCAGTCTCTCTCTCTTTTGATGTTTATCGAGTGTTGTACACAATGCAAGCTCTATATAAGCAAGGCGGACATGAACTTCCATTTGTAATCCCACCCTTTCCCGTAGGCTCAGGATGGCTCACATTTCAACTTATTAACATTTAACCATTAACCTTCAACTAATTAACTCAACTAGCAATCCTCACAACCACCCTGCGAGCTAGTTTAGGCCCAGCCTTCTTCTCCGATAGACAAATGATTCCATCTCTCTCCTCCCTTGTGCACTGGCTCAATTTGCAGATACTAGCTGGGAAGCAGTATTTCTGAAAAGGATCTGTCGGTTGTAATAGATGACCATCTTAGTATGAGTCAACAATGTGATACGGCAACTAAAAAGGCAAAGACTATTTTAGGTTAAGAGAAGGAGGGTCTGTCAGAAAAGGGAAGTGAGGGTTTCTCACTACTTGGCTCTGCTCAGGCCGCATCTAGAGTACCGTGTCCAGTGTTGGGTGCCTCTCTTCGGAAGAAAGATCCTGACAAGCTGGAGAATGATGTCAGATGAGCATCTTTGTTGCTCTCAAGGGAATGGAAGACGTAGGTGGAGCGACTGAAAGAACAGGGACTATTTAGCATGCTCAAGGGATGGAAGACCTAGGAAGAGAGACTGAAAGAATAGGGACTATTTAGAATGCTCAAGGGAATGCAAGACCTAGGAAGAGAGATTGAAGAACTCATATTTCCTTTAAGCCTTACATTAACTCTGTTGCCAAGTCCTGCCGCTTCGCCCTCCATAGCATCGCTCGGATCCACCCCTTTCTCTCTTAGCTCCTCTGCCAAAACCCTTGTTCATGCCATGGTCATTTCTCACCTCCTGCAACCGCTTCCTCACTGGCCTCCCTTACTCTCACCTGTCCCCCCGCCTTATCGCCATCCAAAACTCCGTTGCCAAGGTCATCCACTCAGCCCGTCACTTTGACCACGTGCAGCCTCTCCTCTCCTCTCTCCACTGGCTCCCCTTTCCCAAACGAATCCAGTTTAAACTCCTGGTATTCACCTATAAAACACTCCACAGCCAAGCTCCCCACTATCTCTCAGCCCTAATCTCCTTACGTACTCCTGCACGCGCCCTCCGCTCCTCCTCTGTCCCCTCCCTCACTCTCCCCCGTCTCCCATGCTCCCCTATCCGCCTTCGTCCCTTCTCCCTCGCTGCCCCCCATGCCTGGAACTCCCCTCCCTGCCCACATCTGCCTTGCCTCCTCGCTCCGCACCTTCAAATCCCTCCTCAAGACCAACTTCTTCAGTGCCGTCTTCCCCAATGCCTGCTAGTTGTTTTTCCCCTATACTTACGGTCTGCCCTCCTCTGCAGACTCCTGCCTAACTGTAACCAAGCCAAGCACGCGCACCTGAGACTTCGCAGCCGCTTGCATGTTTGTTTGCTTCTCCCTTGTCTTCCCTTTGTCCCCTCTCCTTGTCGTCCCCTCCTTGTCTTTTTAGATTGAAAGCAATAGGCAGGGACTGCATCTTTATCTTTGTTCTGTAAAGCACCAGGTACATGGCTGGTGCTATACAAATGTTTATAATAATAATAATAAATAATAGACAGGGCATGAAATTAACTCTGGGAGCCAAAATTTAAAAAATTGGTTGCCACACTTTATCCGGATATTAAACTGTTCTTGCCCCACTACACCCCTGAACCAGTAACCAGCCTCAGTTTTCTGGGTGCCAATGGCTTCCAGATGCCTGTAAATTTCATGCCCTGCCTATGAGGAGAGACTGAAAGAATGGGGAATATTCAGCCTAGGAAAAGAGAAGATTTAAGTGTGGGGGAGAGTTCCCTGCTCTCTTGAGCATCAGGAGGGGACAAAGGGCAGAGCACCCAGATCATGAGTGGGAGCTGCCACCCCACTTTCAATGCTCATACGCTGCCCCTGCTGCTGACCCAGGAGCCTCCTCCTCCGAAGCTCCTCAGAAAACCTCCCTCCCCACCCCTTGTTCATTCTGCAGCCCTTTGCAAATCTCACCATTGTCAGTTGCTCCCTACTAGTACTGTGTCACGCATGCAAGCACCATTCACAGTGAATGTATTATTTGCATCACCTTAGCACCCGGGAGCCAGCTTAGCAAGAGTCCCCATTATGATAGGCCCTGGACAAATGGAGCAGCAACAGCAAGCCCCATAGTGTGGCCAGATATGCACATTTTAGAGGACACTTATGAGAAACAGGTTGCAGGGCTGCATTGGAGTCAATGCAGTCCTGCAACCTGTATTTCTCATAAGTGTCTAAAATTTGCAGATCTGGCCACCCTAGAGCCCCGCCCCAAAGAGCTTACAATCCAATCACCAACCCTCTCCTCTACTGAGTCTGCAGTGCTACCAAGGATCAGGGGACACAATTTTAATTTGAAAAATAAATGATAGAATGTAATTCTTATTTGTATTGCGTCATTCCTCTCTATGAGGCAGTAGGTACAATTGCACCACATGGCTGAAGGGTGCAAAAGATCTTGGCACAGAGGGAGTACAAGGAGCACATGCAGCAAAGCAGCCCATGGGACATCTTGGGGCAGATATTTTCTTAGAGGAATATTTCTATACACATTTGCTTGGTTTGTATATTTCTGACTTGCTACATGCCTGAGGAAGGGCCCTGTGTTGCCCAAAAGCTTGCATACGCTCCCCAACAGAAGTTGGTCCAGTAAGAGAGATCATCTGAACTACTTTGCCTCCATCTCTTATATTTGGAACCAACCCGGCTCTCTCTAGACATACAAAGATGGACTCACTTTGCTTTAGTTTCAAGCTTTAGCCCTTTAAGAAGCCCCCAAATGTTATTATTTTAGCACACATGAAAGCATTAAAATGCTTTTCCCAATACACTTACATCTCCCAGTTGAAACTTATTCAAGAGATCAGGCTCTTTCAATGACGGCAGCAGCAGCACTGCAACTATCAACCTCAATATCTTGCCAGCAGAACCCTCTTTTTCTCTGGTATGAGAGTCTCGGGATCTTCATTTTGGAAGAAGGAATAAGGTGCTGAAAAGAAAAGAAAAGAGGAAAGCCACTAACTGCATATACTAAAGACAACATCTTTGCACATACACAGCGATTTTCATAGGGAAAGCGCATAGCACTTTACAATTATGCAGCAACAAAACCCCAGTAAGGTAGAGGAGGATATTTACATTCGTTTTCCAAAGGAAAAGGTAGAAACAAAAAAAATCTGGAACTCGACCAAGGGCACATCCGTGGATGAGGAAGGAACAGAAGCCAAAATCCCAACTCTATAGCTCCCGATGCGGGTCAACTCTTTCTTTAAATTCTACGCTACAAGTCTATCAATACTGGAACACCAAGAGTCACCCATGATACTTATCTAAGAACGACTGGGCTCTTCTTCTTACTCATGTTCTCCAGACATCTGTTAAGAAAAACAAGAAGAGATATATTAATAGATGAGCAAAACCAAGGAAGCATTATAGTAATGTACAAAGACAGAGGATTTAGAAGAAGGGTGGAAAACTTCATGCCCGGGGGCCAAATGCAGCCAACTGTCAAGTTTTTATGTGGCTCCTTTTCAGTTCGTGGATCTGATCCCTGGATACAGTTCTTATCCACAAGCCCTGAAAGACTGAGCTCAGGGGAAGGAAGCAGAAATGAGGGCATGCACACAAGGAGAGGGGACAGATGCACGGCACAAATCCATATTCAGGACCTTCCTTTTCCTGAGCACCCCTCTTAACCACCCCCACCCCAACTTCTATGTGGCCCTTGGCGCTTATACTAATGATCAAAGTGGTTCCCCAGGAGGAAAAGTGATCCCCACCCCTGATCTACAAGTACAACCGCATAAAACAGAATGGTGGTTGAGTAGTTAAGACACTCAGCTACACCCCCGAAGGCTGTGGGCTAAGTCCTGCTCAGTCTCACACTGGATGACTGCCTCTAGTCTACTCACTGCGAGTAACTGGATCCGTTTGGTTGGGGGAAGTCAAAGGCAGTAGGGCGTGGTGCTGGCCACATATTTCTCTTGTGCACAGAAACTGGTGTGAGTTGACCACAACAGCCTGATGGACCATATGGCTTGGGATGGACTTTGGCTTTTGACTTGAATTACACAAAGCTGACTCAGAGCAACCCTCTACTGATAAAATCACCAGGAAGACAGACACGTTGGATGAAACAAACAAGACAGTGGGTGAGCTGGCTCCCGGGGGCGCCATAGCAAGGGACACTGCAGCCGTCAAGGGTAGGGGCGCTGCAGCAGCCACTCTTCGGATCAGCGGGAAGGGCAGCTCGCAAGAGCAGCCCCCCTCCTGGTAATCCGGGCTGCCCCCACAAGTCCCTCCACAGCATCAGTCGGCCGCAGAGCCATCCATACAAGACAGGGGGACGGCCAGACCCCAGTCGCGCAGCAGGATCGGGTCCCTGGGAAGAGCTGTCTCAAAACAGCTGCTACCCCCCATCAGCTGCTTGGCAGCCAGGGTGAGGATGCTCCTCCAGCCTCGGTCTGCAGCAGGCCTGGGTGGGGGCTGAATATTTGGGAGGGAGACCGTTAGCCTGGTTTAGCCCATCCCATAGCAGCTGCCCGCCCACCCCAAGGCCATAATGGGTGAACATCTGGTGGTGACCTACCAGATAAGCAGGTGAGTCCCAGGCTACCACAGGCTACTGTCTCATTTGTTAACACTCAAAGAAGACAACTCTAGCAAGCAGATCCGTACTGACAAGGAGCTGTCAGCTGAGTTACACTATTTGCCAGGGAAAACTGAACAGTGTCCATCTTCGAATCATATACCAGCTCTTCAAGCTAGTCAACACTATGGGACGTCCAGTTAAAGCTTGCTATTTAGCGAGTCATCACAACCGGACTCAACACTGTTGTGAAAGGCTTTAGTTTGAGCATTAGAACCTTTTTGGTTTCAGTTTTTTGCTTGGAGGTATAGCATTGAGCAGTGGAAGCCAAGGGTAAATTTCTATACAAACACAGTGGGAAAGCAATGGATGCTCATAGCCTAAAATAGTGTCAATATGTAGTGTGCACAGGTACTCAGCTGGTACAAAATACTACAACAAACAAGCAATGCTCCAATCCTGCACTGACTGTCCATTAAAGAATCCAGTAGAGTGACTCCACTGAAAAGATGAATAAATAGCACTCAGGGAATTTGCCAATGGCAAAATGGACTGATTTCAATGGGAGCAGGATCAGACCTAAAGTAATTATATTTATCTTATGAATGAATCCTGGAGATGGCTGCAGGATCATTCTTAGCCAAGTGTCAATGGTTCCAAAACCACCAAACTCCATTTAGGTTATCATATTGTATCACACACACCACAGAAGCAGAGCATTCAACTCAACGTGATTCATTCTGTAGACGACTACTGCCTCCGCCTTCCCCTTCCGGGGGGTAGTGGATGGCGGAAGGCCCCCTGCCGTGGCCGCATGACGGGGGCAGTCCTGGGGCAGCAAAGGGCCCTGAGGCGGGAAAAAGAAGCGGCGGCGCAGATTGCAAGCAACCCCGCCGGCTAGAATTGGAGGAGCCAGGCACGTGGGTCCCGCCCAAGGGGCGGGACCCACGTTCAAGAAAGACGAACACGCAGCTCCGGCCCGAGCTCGAGAAACAGCACCACCACCCTCTTTCCCCCTTGCACTGTGGTCATTATCGGCCGCCATTGGGGGCAGGAACGAACTTTTGCGGGAACCCTAATCTGACCCAATAATCAGGTTCTCGTTTTTTGCCTTCCTCGCAGTGTTGGGTATTTGGCTATTTGGCTGTCCCCTAGAATTTGGGGTGGTGTTGTGCTGGTTTAATCATTGTCGCACTCTGCAGGGGTCCATTACTATAGGTTAGAATAGGATAGATAGGTCATAAGTAAGAGTCATCTCCTTAAGAGATGGGGAGGCCCACTCGCCGGAATGCAGGGTACGGCAAGCGGCGGGGCAGCCTCCCCATCTTGAGGGGTGTCGAGCGAGGACGGTAGGGACAAGTATGGTCCCACTTCGGCAGGCGCCCTCATCCTTACTCAGGTTCGGGAGCATCTGGTCCCCCTCACCTGTGGTCGGGGTCACTGAGAGGTGGAGACGTTATGTACAGTTGTGGGTGGTAATCGAGGGAACATCGGAACCACCCATGGGGTTTCTATTGTTTATGGTTAAAGTTCAAGTACTGGACCCATATCGCATTAGGCGATTACCCCCACCTGATTTATGATTGTAATTGGTTAAATAAAGAGTGTGGCCGTTGAAATCCCAGTGATGGTGTCCTGTCTCCTTCGGTGTGTAGGCAATGGATTTTTGTGCAGTTATTAATAGAATTTTAAAGAGTCTAATGGACCCAGTAATAACAGTACCACAATGAAGGCTTTGCTCATCTGGCTAGGTACCAGTGGAGTGCAAAAGGAGGCTCCTGAGGGAAAGTATGAACCAGTGGTGACAGTGTTACGACTAGGATTTTCAAAACCTAGGATCAAGTCCCAGTGCTGCTGCCCCAGGCTTCCTGCGTGGCTGGGGGCAATTCTGAGCTTCAGTTCTTCATCTGTACAATGGAGACAGGGCTATTTTCTCGCCACGCCAGATTGCGGTCAAGCTAAAACGCCTGTAAAGGTTGTGAGGCACTCAGATACTAGTGTGTTCGCACTCACCTTATCCATAGAATCAGAGAGCTAGAAGGGTTATCTAGTCCAACCTCCTGCCATTAAATCAAGATCCACAGCATCTACTACACATCTGCCTACTCTGTTTTTAATAGCCTCCAGTGATGGGGCCTCCACAGTCTCCCTTGGCAATTATTCTACTGCCTAAGTGCCCTGGGAGGTAGAAAACTCTTCCTAACTTTCAGCCGAAATATTTTTTCCCCTTCAATTTAACCCCAATACGCTCTAAAAACATCTGTATTAACCTGCTTATGGGGTATGATACACCCCGATTAAATCACAGTTGAAAAGCATAAATATGATTGATTTGGAAATGACTCCAGTTTAAACACAAAAAAATTAAATGTTATTGTATTTGGTACAGAAATATATTGCCAACATGAAAGCCTATGGGATTACTAGAAACACCGCCCACCCACCCACCCACCCACTGTTATCAGTAAAATCCCACCAGTAATGGGACTCGTTTGAATTGACCCCCTATTTTTGGAACATAAGATGTATAGGAACTGAAAAAGTAACAACATTTTAAGCTAAGTATTGAAAATTACAAAAGAATAATAAATGCACAAATAGATTTCCTTGGGTCAAGGACAGCACATTCAAATACAAACACGATAACATCTAGGCGATAGCAAGTGTTAACATCCCAATGTTCTCACCATTCATAAGCAAACAAAGATAAAGTGAGTGATAACTCACCATGTAGACAGCTTGTCTGCATTTCAAGAGCATGAGCTATCAGGAGCTACCAAGAGCTCATCTGCATTTCAATAGCCGATTGTCACAGTAACTAATGGAGGGGCTGAAATGACCCCTTCAGCCTAACAGTTTATATTTTTTTTCAACACAACCTTGTAAGTAAAAAATCATCACTGAAGCTTCACACTATTTATTTATTTAAACAAGTATTTATTACCGCCCACCTTCTTGCCTCAGGCAATGCTAGGGTTTAACTGCTGTGTAAAGAATCTAAATATAAAGCAAAATTGTAAACTTATAACCAGAGTTTTCCACTTGGGGTGGAATTGACAACCTCCCCACCCGCCCCCAAATGTACTTGTATTGAAATTTTCCTGTACATACAGAAAATGGCATTTCTTCATTTAATACAGAAGGTATGAAATCAGACTAAATTCTACATTGTGTTTGGGGCGAATATGACCCCACAACCCTGGGTATGTAGTGATTTCATTTTTCCATTCATTCCAACGGGGAGTCCGCTGTACCTCATTAATATTCTAGTATTCACTTTAAAAACTACAGTGGGGGGTGGTGCATGAACCAGTGGGACACAACAGATCCCATATCCTTGAGGAATACATGGAATATGAAGCGGTACAGATGTGCTAAAAAAGCTTTGAATGAATTTTTGGTACAACTTCTGGGGGTACCGTGCAACCCCATTTAATAAGCCCATTCTAGTCTTATCCTCAGTGACCAGACGCATCGTTTTGCTTATTGCAACCCTACCTAATTGAAAACTGAAATTGTACCTCCCCTCTCCCCCACCTTATTTTTTCTTTTTCCTCTCACAGACCAGAGGTCAGAGTTTAGCTGCACAGAACAACTTGTTTGCAGAAGGGAAACCGAGTCTAAGAAAAAAATGCATGATAAAGGCCTCACAGGGAGGCCAAAATGTGACTCCGGCCTCCCAGTTCAAACTCTAGCAAACTGCCCACTTGGCCCATCCCAACTGTTGATAGCAGGACCTATGCAAGTACCTTAGACCGATACAAGGCAAATTTCCTCTCGATCATCCCGATGGAGCCCATTCACAAACCATCCTTCTCATTCTTACTTCCAGACTGCACCAGCTTGCGACATCAACCGTTTCAGCTGGGATGAAATCCAGCCCCTCCTCCTCGACGTTTCTATTTTTGTAAACAGTATTGTAAATACTTAGCTTGTAAGTCACTCACAAATGCAGGTGCTCCTCAGTGACCCGATTGCAGTGCTACCTGCAGTACTCGGTCATTTTTAAAAAAGCAAACCAAAAAAACCCATAGCACTCCACCTGGTCTGAACAATAACTGTGCCAGATTCTCTGTAACGAACTATTGTTCTCTACAAAGCAGGATAGTTCAGCTACTTACTGACAGACGAGGCCGACGCCAGCACTAGGGGACCCACTCCAACAAAGCATTTATGCTCACGCCTAACCCCCAGTGCACGCCGACAGCCCTATTGCCATCAATGGGGCAGGGGATCCCAGTCTTTATTCAGCTCAGACACACCTATACTTCAGCAATTTTATTATTGCACATCCACACTCATGAATTGATTATTATTTATGTAGCAAAGGGGTGAGGAACGTCAGGACACGGGGCCAACTGCAGCACATGGCTAGTTTTTAATGTGGCCCCTGGATCCAGTTCCAATCTCCAAGCACTAAAAAAACCTGAGCGCAGGGGAAGGGAGCCAAGAGGAGGGCAGGCACACAAGGATAGGGGACAGATCCATGATCTGGACCATCCTCTTCCTGAGCACACCCCTTAAGCACTCCTGCCCCCAACTTCTACATGGCCCTCTGAGCTCCCCCTGGGAGGGGAAGGATTCCTCATCCCTGATGTAGCACTTTCTGCGTCTGAAGTACTGTGCAATCCTCATCCAGTTCAACCTCACAACAAAACCTATTATTATTCTCCTTTCACAGACGGGAAACTGAGACTAAAAGGTAGCAACTTGCCCAAGGAGGTTGCGTCTCAGACAAGATTTGAATTCTAGTCTCCCAGGTCCAAGCCCAACACCTTATTCACCAGGCTAGACCGACCCACTAGTCATAACACTTCAGCTGAAATGTAATACAGAAAACCCTCCTTGCATGTAACCAATGTGGGGGTTTAATCAGGCTGTTTAATTATCCATTATAGCTATTATTACATAAATATTGCTTTATTTAACCTAATATCCATTGTAACAGACTGAGGCCGCGCAAGACAAGCAGTGCACACTCACAGAATGTTATCATGTGACCTTTCAAATTACCGCGGGCGGCTTTTAGACGAGATTTCTCATGTATCACCACCACTCGCGCATTCTTTTAACGGCACAGATTAAATACTTCTCGTGCGTCGTTGCCATTTGCACATTCTTTTAATGCCACAAATTAAAATACCTGAAGGTATTTAATCCGCGGCATCAAAAGAACGCACAAGCGGCAATGATGTGCGAGAAGTCTCGTTTAAAAGCCGCCCGCTGTAATTTGAAAGGTCACGTGATCACATTCCGCGAGCGTGCGCTGCTTGTCTAAAAGCGGCCTTGAAGGGCCACGGTTCAGCAAGTAACTACAATGGCCTACGTTTATAGGGCACGTCTGGCAACTGGCTGTGGCAAAGCTGTGTTCCCCTGGCATGCTGGCGAGAGCTACAGGTTTAAGTGCTTTGTTCTAGCAGTAGAGTTGCTAGTGGTCTAAGGTGCCAATGCAGGCCCTGCAACATGTATTTTTCATAAGTGTTCCTTAAACATGTGCACAGGTGGCAACCCTATGTAGCAGGATGGGATTAGACTGAAGCAAAGCCCACATCCACCCGAAATCACGCTCTCCAACAGAGCGGCTGAACAATGGTTCTCGTCTAGCCTGTGCCTGCCTACTTCGGAGCAACAGTGACTGTGAAAAAGCAGAAGACAGGGCCCCATGTATTCCTAAAACAAATCCACGATTGGAGAGCCGAACGAAAATTTATTTATGAACATTTTAAAAGAGCAAAAGTGTTTCCCAGCATGCTTCGGCATGGGCAGGGCTTAATATGGGGGGGGAGGGGGGAGGGAAGCTTAGTGCCAAGAAATGTTCCCAGGAGAAGTGTGCACCTCAAAACACCTGGGTTTCCCAGGTGTCAACCATGAGGAGGACGTTCTCTGTGGCTGCGCCACGGCTGTGGAGCTCCCCCCCACTGGACGTCCGCTCGACCTACCCTCTTTCCGCAGACAGTGTAAGATCTGGCTGTTCCGCCGGGCCTTTACCGAGGGAGATGAGGTGGGTGGGTTGGGTTAGGGTGGGTATGGGTTGGTTGTTTGTGAATTTTAGGTTGTTTTTACTTGTAGCTTTATTGTTATGTTTTTAAATATGTTTTAAAATATGTATATGCCGCCCCCAGATGCCTGAGGTAGGATGGGGCGGCATATAAATGTTAATATAAATAAATAAAATATGCATGACCAGGAACAAGCTGATAATGGCCATTTCGAAGTTGGAAATGAAAGTGAGAAAAAACATGGATGGTTTGACTTTTGTGCCCCATCCCCTGTGCTGGTCACCATCTAGATTAAATCATAAACTAAAAAACTAAACTGCCTAACTGAGTCAGACCAATGGTCCATCTTAGCCCAGTATTGTCACAACCTGACACGGCAGCAGGGGTTTCAAAATCAGGTGCAAATCTGGCTCTTTCAGGGTCTCCGGCAGAGGCCATGCCGGTGTGCTACCTGAGACTCCTCCAAGCCCCCAGTGGAGGCCTCCCCCAGGCGTGCTACCAGGGATCCTGAGGTGGAGATGCCGGGGACTGAACCTGGGACCTTATACGTGCCGAGCACAAGCTCTTACCACTTGAGCTATGGCCCACCCCCGATCATGAGAACTCCTGTTTTATATTCAGCCATGTGGTCTAGGTGTTGGGTTGCTAGACAGAAACGAGGGTTCAGTTCCCTCCTCTGATAAGCTCTGGGGTAAGGGCTGTGGCTTTGGGGGCAGGTTTAGACCCAGACCATTCATGTTTTTTTTAAAAAACCAAAAAAACAGCAACTAAGTATGGAGCATGGGGCTTCACGGCCAATAGTCCGGCACCTCATGGAGTTTGCCACTCACCCCACCCCAGACACTGGTTAGCTCCTGGGGGATTACCAGCCCCTCTTCTCTGGCTATTAGCTGCCAGCTCCCAATAGTTAGCCTCACGCTAAGCTCACAGGGTTGGCTGCTTTCGCTGTAATTCTGCACCATGAGAGGAAAGTTTTTGAAAAAGCCAACTGTCAAATTTCACAAAAAAATGGTTGCCATGGTGGCAAATGTGGAATTCACAGGGATCTAGAAGAAGAAACCCAGTTGACTGGAACAGGTCTCTTTCCTGGAAATACATTTGCAGAAGCAAATAGAGCGCAACCCAACTTGTTTTTTTCTTTTTTTAAAATGATAAAAAATACCAGTTGTCTAACTTTTTTTTTTTTTTTTTTAAAAAAACCACCCTTGAAAATAACACCCTTAATTTTTCACACCCATTCACACGCGACCTTTCAATGTGCTGTGTTACAGCATCATCTACTGAGTCACACGAGTGAGAAGGCAGAGGACTTTCTCACCACGTGCCGTTCCTACCAGTGGGCACCCCGAGGGCCTCCCTAGAGGACTGAGTCATCGCACAAGCCTCCCTCAGAGTTCTCATAGACAGGGGTCCAAAGGGACTTTTTTAAAAATAAAAAATAAAAAAAAATCCAACTTCACCTTTACAGACCCAGAGTGCAGAAAGGAGGAGAAAACCCCAGAGGTGAATCACAGGAACTAGGCTCTTTCTCCATTGTTTAGTCTGCCCCCCAAAAAGCTTCCACTAACAGCCACTGGACCATTTCAGGTGAATTAATGCAAAAACTCCACTGACAAAAGAGCTGGCAGGTGTGATTTTAGAGTGGGCTGTTGGATTCCCCCCCTGAAAAGTTGCCAGAGCAAGTCATTTTTAAAAAGTAAATCATGCATAGCATGACAGTAGCATTTCTAAGATCAAAGCCCTTTTAAAATGGTGGCCAGGAAAGTCCCAAAACTGACTGTGCAGAGAGGTCAGAAATGGGCTAATACTGCATTCAGCAATGTAGTCCTGTACAGTACCAGGGACTGTATCTAACAAGGGCTCATGATTATGCCTGATGTTGCAGGGGGAAGGATGTTTGGATCAGTACTTGGAACTACTGGCTCTGCATATACTACTTGGAGACAGCAGAGCACACACATGGAGACAGTGGGTAAAAACAGACGTGCGGTCGGCAATTTTCCACCCTGGGCCACTCCAGGGCAGAAAATCCCGGCACGGACCTAACGTGACTGCAGGTTGGGAGCCGTCGTGCCAGCCTACGTACAGCCGGGAGTACAACAAACGTGCCGTCAGCCAGCCCCGCCCACACTCTGCTTCCAGCCCCCCGCCATGATCAGCAGTCATGGTGGTCAATGAGGCACAGCCATGACTGCTGGTCTTGGCGGCCCCCCAGCCTGGGCCGAGAAAGCCACAGCCGCACAGATGTGCTAGCTCGCTTTGCCCCGAGCGGGTAGGCCTTTGCCTGGGCTGTGACCTCAAGGATTGTCTGGAAGTCACAGCCCGAGCTAGCCGCCAACACTGCCCTGGGAAATCCTGAGCCAGCGTCTGGCGGCCTGTGTTTACACGGGCTACTGGTCCTGGGCCCAAAATGATGTCTGTCTTTCCCCAGTGTTCTAGGCCAGTGACTCAAGCCTTTCAGACTGCAGCCACCTCCTCTTGTCTGTGCCCATGTTCCCCACCCTTACACCATCTCACGCACACTATACCTTGCAGCCTCTCACCCAAGTGTGTGGGGCCCGGGGGCCAAATGTGGCCCGCAGCTAGTTTTTATGCAGCCTGCCTCCTTCCCAGACCCCTTTCAAACCCGTTTGCCCATAGATTCCCCCTGGGGAGCCCCAACAAACACTTCTCCAGCTCTTATCCTGCATCCAGGCCTGTTTACTCACCAGTCACCTTTCTGTTCCCCTCATACATACAATCCCCAAACTCTGAGTCTTTACAGTTCACTCAAAGTTGACACCTTTCATCAGCTGGCCGCCCCCAGCAGTTCCTTGCTTCCCTACCGGCGGCTCCCTCTGTTCTATCCGCCTCTGCCTTTATACACAGCTCCCCATAATCAGTCCCGAGACACTAGGTACGGTTGCCAGAGATGGAAATTTTTACCAGCCACTTATGAAAAAAACCCGAACATGTTGCAGAGCTGCACTGCCACCAATGCAGCCCTGCAACATGTATTTCTCATAAGTGGACGGTAAAAATTTCCATATCTGGCAACCCTAAAACTAGGTAATTAGAGATTTTGAGCATGGATGGCCAAGAGGTAGATCACGATTACCACAGCGGCTTATAGAGGCTTTCAAACTGGCCCCAGAACAGGCTTCACAGCCTCTTACAAGCCCCTGGATCCAGTTCCTTTCCACTGGCATTGGAAAACTGACCTCAGATTAAGGAAGCAGAGGCAAGGGCATGCACGCGAGGATTGGGGACAGAACTAAGGCACAGATTCATGATCTGGTCCCTCCTCTTCCTGAGTGTATCCCATATAAATGCTCCTGATCCCAACTTGTGTGTGACCTGTAGAACTCACCTTAGGCCCCTGGAAGGAAAAATGTTCCCCATCTCTGCTCTAACTCATTTCCCACTCTTCCTTTCCCTCACCCTCATTTCTGGTGCTCCTGCTGGTACTAGGGTTGCTGCCTCTTCCAAGGAAGAATATAGTGCTAATGTACATAAATTTGCATTCATTTAGTTCACAACTAACCCCATACCCTTGAGGAATACATGGAATATGAAGAGGTACAGGCTTGCTAAAAACATTTTATAAATTTTTTTGTACAATTTCCAGGGTACCGTGCGACCCCCAAAGTCAGAAGACGGTTAAATTCTGTCTCTTCGGTAATGGCTGTCACTGGTCTTACCCTATTGTCTCCTCTCAAAATTATCACCAAATCTATAGACCATTGTAAGGGTCAGGCAATAGGATCAGGGCCAGAGAAGGGGGTCAGGAGGTAAGTTGGGTGTGAGGGGAAAGGCAAGGCCATACACAATGGCTGAAGAGAAAGCAGAGACAAGGCGGAGCGGGAACTGAGCAAGATGTAAGAAAGCTGGGAAAATAGGAGTAACAACAGGGCAGGATGAGGGAACCAGGAACATGAGCGAGACAAGGACACGTCAAGTGACCAGGTCAGTCCAAGTTCCAGCCAGTTTCCTGCTTCTACTAGGCAGCCCTCATATAATGGCTAGCAGTCAGCAAGGAAGTTAGGCATGTCAAAGGATGGCGAGAGATGGATGTAGAGGTGTGCTAGTGCAGAGAAGCTCCTTGGGGAGAGTGGCATGGAGAAACAGTAGCATTGCAGGCCCAGTCACTGTTCCAGGAGGCACAGGGGCAAAGGTTTGAGTTCCGACAACAAGATAGTCTGTTTTGCTCCTGCTTAATTCTCAAGCCCCACCCCCTTCAAGTATCCACCACTATCTCGCTCTCTCTCTCTAAATTAGGGTTAGCCAGATTTACGGTGCACGCAACCCAATCCAGCCACGCTTCAACCTCTTGTGATCTACCAGGACCTCTCCTTGCTGGCTCCCAATAAGGATGTACACAGTAACTCACTTTTATTTTTATTACTTTCATTTTCATTATTAAAATGTCATTCATTTTCGTTATATTGTTGTTTATATATATCGTTATATATCGTTTGCTGTTCGCCGCCCCGGGCTGCCCTGTGGGCAGGAGGGGCGGGCTATAAATTTAAAATAAAATAAAATAAATAAATAAAATAAAATATTTCGTTAATCTTTGTTTCGTTTACGTTTTTACTTTTGTTTTTGATTTCCATTAGTTTAAATGGAAAACACATTTTCGGCTGTAACTTTTTTGTTTTTCATCCGATTTGGATTAAACTTGTCAGGATTGTACACCCCCCACATCACCCCCTGAGTGCATTATGTGTGCCAAACTTTAGAAAGACTGAATAAAGGGATCAAATTTTATAAGCAGTTGAAATGTGTTATTTTATGAAAATCTGCACACACATTCCTGGCTGTAACATCTTTGTCTCCCAACCGATTTGGATGAAACTTGGCAAGATTATATCCCTCCCCAACGTTACTACTAGGGCTGAAACTCGATTCTCAGTTTCTCAACGAGAATCACACTTCCTGTCTCGTTCTTGCAAACGAGACAAGAATCAGCTGGATTCTCAACGAGAAAAGTGAAAAATCTCAAAAAACAGAATACTAGTGCTGACGGGGGGAGGGAAGGAAGGAGGGAGGGAGGAGAAAGCCACACTGTTCCAGGCCCAGCTTTCTTACGCTGTCGGGGGATGGCAGCTGTCTCCCTGGGAAAAGCTTTCCAATGGCAGATTTTCAGGAATGGGAGGGGGGAGAGAAGGAGGGAGGGAGCAGACACAGCTGATATCTTAACGTTCTATTGGCTAGCAGGAGTCAGCAATTAATAGAATGCTGAAAAGCTGTACTAAGCCCACCTCTTGCCCTCCCATCTGGAAGTCCTTTCAAGAAGGGTGGAGAGAGAGTAGGATGGAGGGGGCAGATCATGAGCATTCTATTGGCCAGCAGGAGCCTGAGCACCCAATAGAATGCAGAAACACTGTTCAAAAGAGAAACTTCAATTGCTTATAAAATTTGGAACCGTTATCTAATCTTTCTACAATTTGGCAAAGATGATCCTGAAACTCTGAGATACAATCCTGCCAACTTTCATGTGAAATTGATAGAATTTTTTTTCCAGCCAGAAATGTATTTACAAGTAAACAGCTTATAACATCAGGACCCATTATCCATTTTTTCTGAAATGTGTCAGAGATCATAACCTTGGGGAGAGGCATAAGCTATCCAATATTCATGCAAATTGAATGGAAGACAAAGAAGCTGGAGCCAGGAATGTGTATTTAATTGCATATACTTTCGGTTCCTGTTACCCAGACTTTCTGAAATTTGGCACACATAATGTGCTCCATTGGGGGTACAAGCTCCCTATGTTTCATCAAAATCAATGAAGAAACAAAAACATTATATCTGAAAACGTGTTTTTCAGTATTTTACTATTAACTCATAATAACAAAATGAAATTCTTTTGTTATTTCATTCTCGTTATTCAATAATGAAAACGAAAGAGCCCTCTTTCGTTTTAGTTATTATAGTAACAAAAACTAAATGCACACCCCTAGCTCCCTGCTCTAGGGCACGTCAGCAACTGGACTCGAGTGGAGAGTAGTACTTCCCTCAGAGACAACCTTCCCTGCTGCACTGAAGGCGCACTCCTACCCCATTCCCTCCCAGTGGGGGACACTCTCTGGGGGCACCATTCCTGCTCTCCTCCCCAGAGGTGATCTCGATGAGGCTGGTCTTCCCCACCCTATGATCTACTGGAAACTAGCTTGTGATCTACCAGTAGATTGCAATCTACCTGTTGGCCATAGGGATGGCACTTTTGGGTACGGATTAACCAAAAAAGGCTGTTATGGATTAATCCATACCAATCCGTAACCGCTGTCCAAAAATTACAGATCCCTCTGTTACAAGTCCAGCTTTCCCATCCCCCCCGGTCCCGGGTATAGTAGTACTTACTAGCCTCAGGGTGAGCTTGATTGCAGGTCTGCTGGACCGCAGCTTGATTGCACAGGAGGGGTCCTGCGTGGAGGAGTTCCGCCCAGGCTCTCTCATCACGGCATATTGCAAAAGGGAAGCTATTCTGCGCATGCGCACTGGGGCCATCCGTGCACATGCAGAACAGCTGTCCTTTTGCAATATGCACTGCTGGCGCCATTTTGCAAAAAAGACGGCGCATGCACAGAAAGGCCACAGCGGCCATTTGCGCATGCGCGCTGTGGAACAGGGACCTCCACAGCACGCCACGACGAGAGAGCCTGCCCGGGGGACTCCTCCAAACAAGCTGCAGACCACCAGACCTGCAATGAAGCTCACCCTGAGGCCGGTGAGTACTATACCAGGGACCCGGGATGTGTGTGTGTTCAATTTAATTATGGGTCCGAACTGTACCATACCCGTAATTAAATTCAGGGGGGAAAATGTACCTGTACTCGAAATTTGGTGCAGGCTGCCATACCTAGTTCGAGGTCTTCTTCCGTCAACTCTCTCCAACCAGCACTACATCTTCTTCAAAACGTGTGGACTGGGGATAGGAGATTAACCACAGGAGCTGAATTTATGTACCTTAAACGCTGATAGTTCAAATCCAGGAAGTACAACACAGCCCTTCATCCTCCTAAGCTCCCCACCTGGACCACTAGACCACCCTTCTTGTAACTCCCTTAGAATCTCTGAAATAAACTAGCATCTCTCGATACAGAAGCTGCTCCCTACAGAAAGCTGGACATTAAAAACCACATCAGAAAATCTTATCCACTCTTTGTTCACGAACTGCCTTTCACAGATTTTATAAACACAATGCACAGCAGAGTTCTTTTGTACGTTTTTAATGGGTTTTCTTTTTTTAATGCCCTGTCAAAACCGCACTTCTAAAAATTTCTAAAAATAACCTTCATGTGAAATCCGCAGGAGGTCAGGATGGCCTCATACCACTCTGAAGAGGGAAAGAAAAAACGAGTTTGAATTAAATTAACCAGAGCTACAATCTCGGGCAACCATCTCTTTGCTGCAAATGCTCTATAATTAGACATTCATAATGGGATTCCTGCAAAATGAAGAAACCCAACTCACCAGTTACAGACTTTTAATTGAAAATAAAGTATCTAGGAAGCGACTTCTTTCAACGCCGCATCAGCTGAAGACATAATCTAACAGGTCCATTAGTGAGGGGAGCGCTGTTCTACAGATGAAGAGGGAAAACCTACGGTAAAATCTATCTGCTGTAGCAATCTATGCAAATCCTGGTTCTTTCCACAGCAAATAAATGAACTTAATTAGCCCTTTTACATTGACCGTTAATAGTTACTGACATTTACCAATTAAATCCTGGTATTTTCCGAGTGCATTGATAGGAACTGCCATCCAGGTCACAACCATGGTCCACCTAGCCTAGCATCTTGTCTTTGATAATGCCCTCTTTGTGATGCTTCAGAGAAAGGCACACGATGAAACCTTGCAGTAGACAGACATGGAATAATTTGTCTATTTTACCACTGAATTTAAATAGGGCTAATTAAGCCAGCACTGTTCATTTGAAAATTCCACCATTCATGCATTTGCTGAGGCCCACGTTCTGCCCTGAGAGACAGGTGTAGCAGTGGGGAAACTCGCACAGCTCTGGAAGAAGCAAGGACATGACTACAAGGGCAAATAAAGGTCAGTCATGCAGTTCATGTGGGACAGGCAAAGCTTCCATTAATTCAGTGAGGACTGTCTGAGCAAGGAGTGCAGGACGAGGCCAACAAGTTAATGATATGTTTGCACTGGAGTCCAGTGTGCTGGGACCAGTTTAGTTTGCATATCCATATGCACAGATCAGAGAGTCTATACTCCTCAATGTAGAGATTGCCTACACTGCACATGCAAACCAACATATTCAGACTATGATATCCATGAGTTTTAAGTAATCCCAGATTCCAGTAGTAGTTTGTTTAAATTTAATTTAATTATGAAAATAAAACTTAATTTTTAAATTAAACTTTTAAGCTTTTAAAATAGTTCAATTTTATTTAGATACTTATTCGGATTTATACCCTGCCCTATCCTGAGGGCTCAGGGCAGTTGAGAACAGTTAACACCACCACACAAAATAGATGTATAGCCCGCCCCCCGAGAAACCGACTTCCCGCTCTGAACTTATCCCTGCCCACCAAACACATAGCCAAATAAAGGCGTCTTACACACGTTCTGGAAAACGCTCAGGCTTTGGCAAACCTTCCGGAGAAGGGAGTTCTAAAGTCGTGGATTAGCCACCAAGAGCATCTTTCTACGTGCCTTCACCAAGTCAATCTGCTGAACAGATATAACTGCCAAGAGGTCGTTCTGTGCTGACTTTAGAGGTCATGATGGAACATAGGAGACGGACTCTCATATGTAGGAACCAGACCATTTATTTTTATTATTTTATATAATGCTAGCAATGTACCTGGCACTGTAAAAATCAATATTGATAGATTTAAGGCTATAAAAAGCTTTATGGAATGCTTCTTTACAGACTCCTCTTGCAAATGAAGAGAAGCACTTACATCTATTATGCCAACATGACCTGACAATTGAAAAGATGCTGGGTGCCTCCACCCCACTCCTGTTAGTTGGTGGTAGAGATATTCTGCCCCTGTGAAGTTCAGGCCACCTGCTTGTATATGGAATCAGCGCCATATTTTCAAGAACTAAGGTTTGAAAGTTGGACTCCAACATGACTGGAGAAAGTTCACCCCCTCAGTGATGAGTTGAGTACCCATTGTCCCACCCCTTTCACTCTGACAGAACTGAAAGCACTTTGGACAGTTATTGCTTGACCATAACTAAGTGCAGCCTCATCCAGAAGGGAAGGTAGGCTTTATCACCACACAGTCGCTTTGGGATGCAAAATGAAGGATATCTTATAGCTCATTGAAAGTGACAAGTGGATTTAGGTATTGGCTCAAAGAGGGCACAGAAAAGCAAGACTCCTTCCTCCCCCTATGCAACCCAAAGGGCAGATGTAGATTTAGGGCACTTTTTCACTTAATGAAAACCAGGTGTTTGAGCCCCTAAACACGGGGGGTGGGGTGGGGCAGATATGAACATTTTAGAGGACACTTGTGAGAAATGCAGGTTCAACGGGGGGCCAAATGTGTGTTTGGGAGTGTTATGGTATAGACATAGAACAGCCAAATGTGTGTTTAGTATGCACTTCCTTGACCGCCCGCTCGGGAAGGGGGAAGCGCAGGATCCCCTTTCAGAATAGCATTTATTCTGCTTAAGCATCCATAGATCCATGTCATTATTACTAACAACACTAATATTAACGACATTAATGGCGGCATGATGCAGGCTGGGGTGCATCCGGCAGACTCTCGGAGGCTGCGCATGTACACGAGGAATGGTGTCTAAACACCCTAGCATATCAAACACGGGGCACATCAAGGGTTTACGTCAAACAGAACACTGATAGGGCCCCTCATTCCCGTTATGTGTAAACATGCCCTGAGTATCTGTATTCTACTCTGCAGTCCCTCTTCTTTCACTCTCTTTGGCTGCTTATGTTGGAAAGACTGCTCCCAAAACAGCACCCCAGATTTGTACAGTCAGAGCTAATTTGAGTGTATTGACACGTGGGAGGAGTAAATATAGCCATCACTCAGATGTCTGCAGCCATTAATTAATTTCCGGCTTCGGTTAATGAGAGATGTTATCTGTATTAGCTGACAGCCTTTACTTAGCACACGGGGAAGTGAAGACAGACACACACAACACACTGTGCTTATTCAGTTTCTTCGAAGGTCAACGAGGTAACAACTAGTTCTAGGAACCAAGGTACGACCACAACCACCTAGGTTTATGTAACTGCCTCATTGAGAAGCCCTACAAGGGCATGCACATCTGACACACACAATTCAGTGCAGAGATGCTTTTTATTGGTGAACTCAGTGCAGAGATGCTTTTTATTGGTGAACTCCGCGGGGGGGAGAGTTAGGGCTTTTCTATCACAGGTGTCATTTAGGAGACCGCATCCTTTGCTCAGTGATAAACGCAAGAGGCTTTAAATTCTCTTTTTGCAGCAATTAACAAGAAAGCATCAGGAGGAAGGGACTGTGCTTTGGTGGTTCAAGTGCAGGCCTGGGTTCTACTCTGGTCTCTGCCTCAGGTTTCCTGTGTGAACTTGGAGAGTGCCTCAATTGTTCTGTCTCTCCATTTCCTTATTGGGAAGCTATAATGGTATTTATTTATTTACATTTTTTAGCCGCCCCCTCACGCCTACGGCATCTCAGGGCGGCTTACAAAAAAAAAAAAATATATACAATATTAAAATTCAATTAAAAACATAAAAAGAACTTTAGCAAAATTTAAAATATCTCCCCACTCAGCTACCCCACCCTCCCCTGCAAAGGCCTGAGCGAAGAGTCAGGTTTTGCAAGCTCGGCGGAAAGCCAGCAGACTTGGGGCCAGGTGGGCTTCCTCCGGGAGGGAGTTCCAAAGTCGTGGCATGGCCACCGAGAATGCCCTCTCCATGATGGCCCCCCGTTTTACATGGGGGACCTCCAGAAAGATGCCCCCGGTGGACCGAAGGGGTCGCTCTGAGACGCGGAGGGCAAGGTGGTCCCTAAGATATGAGGGGCCCAGACCGTGGAGGGCTTTATAGGCCAGAACCAACACCTTGAATCTGGCTCGGTACGCTATCGGCAGCATGGGGTAATATGCTCCCGTCGTCCCGTCCCTGTAAGGTGACGAGCCGCCGCATTCTGCACTAGCTGCCGCCTCCGAGCCAAGGGAAGCCCCACGTAGAGCGCGTTGCAGTAGTCTAGCCTCGAGGTGATAAAGGAATGAATGAGGGTGGCCAGGTCAGGCCTGGAGATGTATGGACGCAGCCTCCGCACCAGATACAGCTGACGGAAAGCGGCTTTAGCCACCACCTCCACCTGTCGATCCAAGTGAAAGCCTGAATCCAATAACACCCCCAGACTCCAAACCTGCTGGGCTACCGGAGGATGGACCCCCTCTACGAGGGGAGCCAATATCTCCGTCGCCCTACCCACCATCATCACCTCCGTCTTATCAGGATTAAACTTCAGTCTGCCCTGCCACATCCAAACATTGGGAAAGTACAGAGGCGGCAGGACCTGGGTCGGTTGAAAATGAGAGGTACAGCTGAGTATCATCAGCATATTGGTGACAACGCACCCCGAACCCTCTCATGATCTCCCCCAAGGGCTGCATATACACATTAAACAATAATGGAGACAGAATCGAACCTTGCGGAACGCCACAGTTCAGGGACCAGGGGCTAGATGTTTCAGCCCCCAGCACAATCCGCTGGCTTCTCCCCAAGAGGAATGAGCGGAACCACCCAAGGACAGTCCCGTCCAGACCCCCCAGGACTCGCAGCCATCTCAACAGCAGCCCATGGTCCACTGTATCAAAAGCAGCTGAGAGATCTAGCAGAACTAGAAATGTTGAACGTCCTGCATCCATCTCCCAGCGGAGATCGTCCACCAAGGCCGTCTCTATACCATAGCCGGGGCGGAACCCAGACTGAAAAGAGTCAAGGAAACCGATGCTGTCCAGATGTGCCTGGAGCTCCAGTGCCACTGCCCGTTCAGTAATCTTCCCTAAAAAGGGGAGATTAGAGACAGGTCGGCAGCTAGCGAGTGCATCCACATCCAAGGATGGCTTCTTCAGCAGGGGGCGCACCACAGTCTCCTTGAGACTGGGTGGCAATCTCCCCTGCTGAAGGGACGTGTTAATTACTCTTGCCAAAACTGACCCCAAAGTCTCCCTGGAGGCTGTCACCAACCAGGACAGGCATGGATCTAATTCGCAACTGGTGGCTCTGACAGACCCCAGGACATCCACAGCATCAGCTGGCATCACTTCCTGAAACTTATCCCGGAGAGATGGACCAGACGGTGCCTCCATACCCTTGTGCAATTCCCCTACTGCCCCTAATTCGGTGTCAAAGTTACTCTGGATCCGAGCGATCTTGTCTGCAAAGTAGATGACACACTCCTCACAGTGGGCCTGGGACAAGTCCCCCGTCCAGGCAGAGGGAAGCCAGACCGACCAGCCCCCGCACCACCCAGAACAGCTCCGCTGGGGGCGCGACTTTGCAGACGCTATGAGGGCAGCAAAGAACTCTTTCTTTGCTGTCCTTCCAGCCTCAGCATAGGACCGCAA
Source organism: Sphenodon punctatus (assembly GCA_003113815.1). Classification (NCBI taxonomy): domain Eukaryota; kingdom Metazoa; phylum Chordata; class Lepidosauria; order Sphenodontia; family Sphenodontidae; genus Sphenodon; species Sphenodon punctatus. Next base: position 1,613,565 of record QEPC01010552.1, on the reverse strand, counting down.
ACGGGCCCTATGGAGAAGTCGGTCAGTTGGATTCAGAGCGAGTCCGACGCCAGCGTTGGTATGCTGGGTGCCTAGCTAATGGGGCCTGTACACATGCAGAGGGTCTAACGGACGGTCACATTTGGGGTTGGAAGGGAGTTTGCAGCTGAATCTGTGGTGCTTGTTTTTTTGCCTTCCTCTGCAGTGCGGGTGTTGCTCACCTATTTGAGAAATCTGGATTTTTCTTTTTAAAAAATTGTTACTTGTATTTCAGGCATTATCGGCGCGCTCTGGCTGATGCCAGTCGCTACCTGAGGTAGATTTCTTTTTTTTTTAAATAGCCTGTTTCTTGATGGGTGAATTTTTCTGTGTGGGTAGTTTGGGCAGGGTGAATCCTGCATTGGTGACTCTAGAACAGAAATCATAATGATGCATTCCAGAGGTGGCAAGGATTAAGTCTGTTCATGTTAGCAAAGCCCTTTGAGATCCTCAGATGAGAATTCTAGGAAAGTGCAAATGGTCACTTCACTGCATTGAGCTATCCTCCCCGCTGTGCAGCTGGAAAATGATTTTGCACCATTTGCGTGGTAGCCGAGTTGAACTCAGTTTGAAGACATGCACCGTACCCAGCTGGCTTGTCCCTTACTAATCGGTACAACATTCAGCGATCCACGAAACTAACCCTGGAAACAGCTTTCTTGCTTCACTGGTTTACCAACTACGCAGGCATTTTACTACAAGACTCCTCGCCCAACACAACACCGGAGTCACCAGGCATTCAGAAGAGAAGAGGATGTCTGATTCATTTACACCCTTGGCCATTTTTTTTTTTAAAATCGTACAATTTGCATGTAGTTAACAACTACAGACACAGATTTTTAAAAGATAAAAAGAGAGGGGAAAAGCCCCTCCCTAGGCAAGACTAATGAATGGAGGGATTTTTTACCCCCCCACCCACCTGCTGGGAGCAGATGTCACAAATAAGCCACCTCTCCATGTCCTCTCACAGCAACAGTTTAATTGTGAAAGTGAAAAATAACCTCCTTCTGCCTTTCCGCTCTGGTGTTAATGGAAGTTCCACACCGATGAGTTCTTGTTGAGTGCTATTAAGATCACTCTTTACCAGAAACCAGGCCTGGCAGCAACCAGACACTAATTCCACAACAAGGGACAAACAGTGCTTAATTTATTTATTTTTTAAAATAAATTGTCGGGGCCCAAACCTGCCTTGCAAGCCACGCCCCCACCTCATAAGCCACACCCCCTGCCCCAGAACTTGACAGAACATGAAAATGAACCCAAGTCTCCAGCTAGAAATTATTCACTAAACTAACCTGCCTCTCTGTGCCTTTCCCAGGGCTCAGCCCCTGCCCCCCTTGAATTTAATTGCTGGGGCCCAACCCCAGCAACCCCCCCACATACCCACACAAATTAAGCCCCGGGGGATGAAAGGAGGAAGATGCCATTTATTATTATTAATTATTATTATTATAAACATTTATATAGCACCGGTAGTATGACCTGATGCTGCACAGAACAGAGAAATAGACACGGTCCCTGCCTGTGGCTTACAATCTAAAA